>JAJQOW010001956.1:0-28253 GCA_037975125.1 Latrodectus hesperus | reverse complement strand
GATTGTCTTTTTCTGGCGCAAAATCCAAAAAGGACATACTGCACCGAGCAAAAGTTTAAAAATTTTTTTGAAATCAGAATAAAATATCCATTATAAAATTGGCAAACAAGTTTATTGCGGTAAAAGACTATAAAATTGAATCTTATTAAAAAAAAATTTTTTTTGAGTAAAGAGAATGCGTTATAAGCAGTGCAAAATTCTGATAGTCCTTAACAAAGCAAAGAGATTTGAATGAGGTATTTCCCCAATCAAGTCCAGTAAATTTAAGACAGTGTTGTGGAAAAAGGTAAGACGAAGATGGTTAAAATTAGGACATTCAATTAAGATATGATATACAGTTAAAACTATTTTACAACTCGAACACAGAGGTGCAGGTTCCTTAAATAAAATGTAACTATGTGTCAAACGAGTATGACCGATTCGAAGTCTGGATAAAATAACGTCAGCACGTCTGTATGAGATATTACTCCAGTTCCGAATGTGAGGTTTAACACAGAAAAGTTTGTTTGTTACTTGCGTATTCCAAGAATTCTGCCAAATAGAATGCGTATATACAGAGATTGAATGCTTGATATCGGCATAAGGGATTGCTTGGTCTATAGGGTCTTTACCTTCTTTAGCAGCTAAGTCTGCTAATTCATTGCCAGTAATACCGACATGACTAGGTATCCAGCAAAACAATATTTCGAAACCATTATGAGACATTTCATTTAACAAAACTAAGATTTTATTAATCAGGGGATGAAAATGTTGAGGAAAATTAAGCTGTTTCATAATGCTCATACTGTCAGTATAAATGCAGAATTTGCGGCTGCGAGAGCACTTGATTATGTTAAGAGCTTTCAAAATGGCAACAATTTCAGCAGTGTAAACAGAACAGACTGACGAAAGACAATAGCTATAGATTTTAGTGCCATAAACTATGCCACAGCCGACATGTCTTTCTGTTTTTGATCCATCAGTAAAGATTGGGAAGTAATCATGAAATTGATTCCGATGATTACCATAAATTTGTTTGAAAATTATGGGATCAGTATGTTCTTTACTAAACAGAGAAAAGTTGTTTAGACAGCATATTTGTGGAAAAGCCCATGGGGGAATACTATTGTAGTCAGCAATCTCAACTGGAGTCAAATGAAGACCAGCTTCCTCTATAAGAGGTTGAATCCTAGCATAAAAGGGAGGAGTGCAAGAAGGGCGAGCGTTAAAAAGTCTCTTTAACGCAGAGTCAACTCTTGCAGACCTTAGTGGATGGTTTAGAGTAGAAAAAGTCTTGAAATAATAATTAAGGGAAAGCTTAATGCGTCGTAGTTTTAAAGGAGGTATGTTGCAGTTAACATAGAGACTGTCGACAGGTGAGGTACGAAACGCTCCACTACAGATACGAAGTGCAGCGTGATGAATTGGGTCTAACCATTTTAGGGCAGACTTTGAAGCTGAACCATAAGCCACACTGCCATAATCGATACGGGACAATATGATAGACTGGTATATTCTGCACAATGAGGTTCGATCAGCACCCCAAGAAGTATTGGAAAGAACTTTTAGTATGTTAAGAGATCTTTCGCACTTTTTGCGCAAATGTAATATATGGGGCAAGAAGGTAAGTCTGTTATCAAAAATTACCCCAAGGTATCGTATCTCATTAACAACAGGAATGGATACCTCCTGAAGTTGGATATTCGGATCAGGGTGAAGGCCACGTTTCCTACAAAAATGAATGCAACTGCTCTTACTTGGTGAAATGGTATAGCCATTTTTGTCACACCAGTCAGTAATTTGATTTACAGCCATCTGTAGTTGTCGTTCAATTGAATGTATATCTGAACCTTGACAGGAAATTTGTAAGTCATCTACGTAAAGTGTACTTTTAATACAAGAAGGTAATATAGATAAAACATTGGAAATAAAAACAATAAATAATGTAACACTAAGTACACTACCCTGAGGGACGCCCTCAGTTTGAACAAAGGATCTAGACAAAACAGACCCAATGCGCACTTTAAAACTTCTTTTTTGTAGGAAGTTTTGAATAAAAAGTGGTAGGTTACCACGGAGATTAAAACCATGTAAGGTCCGAATAATACCATAGCGCCAGGTTCTATCATAGGCCTTCTCAATATCTAAGAATACTGATACAAGATGGTTCCTACGAACGAAAGCAGTTCTAACGTCATTTTCCAAATTAATAATATTGTCTAACGTAGATCTACCCTGACGGAAGCCACTTTGCTGCTGAGGTATACACCTATTGTTTTCTAAGTAAAAAACAAGACGGTTATTTACCATGCGTTCCATCGTTTTACAAAGGCAGCTTGTTAAGGCTATAGGACGATAACTTAAAGGGTCTTTAGGGTCTTTTCCTGGTTTTAGGATGGGGATGACTATTGCTTCTTGCCACATAGAAGGGAAAGTATTTTCCTGCCAGATTCTGTTGAAGAGGAGCAGGATATTGGTGAGAGAGACTGGTCTTAGATGGCGGAGCATTTGATAAGTAATTCCATCGGGACCTGGGCTGGTATTATGGGTTTTGGATAGAGCCTTCTGTAGTTCATACATGTGAAATTCGTAGTTGTAAGGTAACTGTTCAGAATTATTAAAATTTATGTTGATCTGCTCAGTACGACTCTTATACTCTTGGAAAAAAGGTGTGTAAGAGTCAGATTTGGACACACTAGAAAATGCTTCGCCAATTTTATTAACTACATCCTCGGGAGAAGAATAAACTGCAGTGTTAGTAGTCAATATCGGGAAAGAGAATTCTTGGTACAAGCCATTAGCTGCTTTCACCTTTTTCCAAACAAGCTTGCTAGGAGTGCTAGATGTAATATTTGATGTATATCGTATCCAAGAGTCCCTTTGACTTTGACGGCGAATCTTGCGGGCTACAGCCTTTGCTTTTTTAAAGATAATTAGATTATTGGTGGTAGGATGTCTTCGAAAAATATTCCAAAACTTTTTTTGTTCACGATAGGTTTTTGCACAGGTTTCATTCCACCAGGGTTTCCGCAGTTTTCGAGGACGAGAGGAGTATTTTGGAATGAATATTTCAGCAGCTTTCATAATAGTATTTGTAGCTTTAATAACAGCATCATTTATATCAGTGTTTGTAATCATTTCTTCTGTAATAACTGCCAGTTCTGCAAAAGAATGCCAGTCTGCCTTGTGATACTTAAAGGTTGTAGGTTGTAAGCCATTAGAAGGTGGATCAGCAAAAGTAAGGATTACAGGAAAATGGTCACTGTTATACAAATCATTTTCAGTGGTCAAGTCCAGATGAGGAAATAAAATAGGAGAGCAAATAGCCAAATCTATGGAATGAAATGTTTTCGTAGGAGCATGAAAGTGAGTTTTTTCATCGTTATTTAGCAGACAGAGGCAGTGATCAGTTATCAGTTGCTCAATTTGTCGTCCTCGAGAATTTGTATTAGTGCTTCCCCACAGAGCACTATGACCATTAAAATCACCTATTAATATATAAGGGACGGGAAGTTGCTGCAATAGTTTATTTAAGTTGCTTTGGGGAATGACATTACGTGGTGGTAAGTAGATGTTACAGACAGTGATTCGAAAATTAATGTGTATCTCAACTGCCACAGCTTGCAGCGAAGTACGTAATGGAAATACTGTGTGGGGGTAGTTATTCGAAGCAAGAATGCACACCCCTCCTGATACAGAATCATCAGGTATGTCCATTCGATAAGGCGTGTAACCTTTTATTTTCCAAGTAGTATGAGATTTCAAGTTGGTTTCTTGGAGTGTTAGACAAGCAGGAGAGTATGAATTTATTATGTCTTTAATGTCAGATATATGCGTGCGGAGTCCACGGCAATTCCAAGAAAGAAGAACCACCATTATGAAGGGTTCTTTTTACGGTGACGTGATCTGTTCTTCGCAATCAACTCAAAATTATCAATATCAGTATCCATATCACTATGGCTGTCTGTAGGAAGGCTGGTTTTAGAAGCAGTTACATTTGATTGATCTTTAATCTTAAGCTTTTTTCTGTTATCCGAGTCACTTGTTTTTTGTGGCTTTATAAATATGGACTTCCCTGTAGTAGGTTTGCTTTGTGTTTCAGGTTTAAAAAAGGTGATTGATGAGGTGTCTGTTTGTACAGCAGTTGATACTGTTTTTTTCAGTACATGGGCATATGGTTTCTTGAAATTAATTGTTGTATTTTGAAGTTGTTTCTTAGCTTCTTGATATGAGATTTTTCGCGTCGTTTTTATCCGTTGAATTTCTTTTTCATGTTGCCAGTGTGAGCAGGTCTTAGAAGATGCGCTATGATTTTCTTTACAGTTTATACAAAATGGTTCAGATTTACAGTCAGATTCCTGGTGTTCCAGACTTGAGCATCGAGTACATGTAGCTTTTGATCTGCAAAACATTTTAGAGTGTCCAAATCTATTACAATTAAAGCATCGTATGGGGTTTGGAATATAAGGTCTTACAGGACAATTCAGGTAACCTGCTTTTATTGAATTGGGAAGATTAGGACAGTCAAAAGTTAATATCAAGTTTTTTGTGGGGAAAATTTCTTCACCTCGATGGATGGTGATTCGACGGACATTGCAAACTCTTTGGTCTTTTAATTCTTCCAGGATCTCAGTTTCAGATACTGATAAAAGGTCTATCTCTGAAATTACACCACGACATTGATTAAGTGATTTATGACTTGAGGCTATGATGGGAATTTCTCCAAAAACTTTTAAAGATAAAAGAGACTTTGATTGTTGAGCAGATGAGCTCTCGATTAGTAAATCTCCGGATCTTAGCTTTTTTACATTACTAGGTTCTCCTGCAACTGCCTTAATCTGTTTGAGAATTTTGAAAGGTGACATTTGCTTAAGCATGCCCTCATTGTTCTGTATTAATATGAACTTTGGGTAAACATTTCCAATTCTGTCAAATTTACTATCAATTTGTGACGAGTTAAGGCCCTCGCCGTGGCCAGAATTTTTTGGACCCATGAGAAAGAGAAAAGTTCATCCCAGTGGGCCCCCGCCCATCACAGAGCCCAACAAGGGAAGGCAGTTACCGGCTCTGGCAATAGCCAGCCTCGGCACTTACCTTAGGGGTATCACCAGGATATAGTACTACATGTTGGGTTGAGGATCTAGCGAGCATGTCCGCACAACCCAGAATGCAGGACTAGCCCTACAGCACCATGCAAGGGGTAAAACATTCCTAACATAGCACCAGCCGGTTGACTGAGAGCGGGCTCACTCCAGCCACCCGTCTACAGAGAAGCCTGGGCCAAAGGGAACGCTAAGGGACCCCAGGACACCAATTTCCTCCTTACGGGACGCCATACACGGCCAACATATGGGGTGGAAGACCAAAGAAAAAAATGGACGTAAGACCCATTGAAAAGCAAGATACAACATAAGCAAGAAGTCTTGATCTCGACGACGACAAAGAATAGGAAAAGAAAGAAAGAAAAGTAGAGGAGAAGAGGATAAAGATCGCTAGGGTACTTTGGCATTGCGACACCCATATTTACCTAAAGAAGGTAAACCCCTGAGGGGCTCTCTTTAAGAAACTACGGACATTTTATCAAAATGCCGACCGATTGGTTGAGTGGTTAGCGTTCCCGACTCCTGAACTGTTGATTCTGGGTTCGAATCCCGGTTCAAGCATGGTTGATTGATTGATTGATTGATTGTCTTTTTCTGGCGCAAAATCCAAAAAGGATATACTGCGCCGAGCGAAAGGTTAAAAAACTTTTGAAATTAGAATAAAATATACATTATAAAATTGGCAAACAAGTTTATTGCAGTAAAAGATTATAAATTTGAATCTTATTAAAAAAAATTTTTTTTTTGGAGTAAAGAGAATGCGTTATAAGCAGTGCAAAATTCTGATAGTCCTTAAGAAAGCAAAGAGATTTGGATGAGGTATTTCCCCAATCAAGTCCAGTAAATTTAAAACAGTGTTGTGGAAAAAGGTAAGACGAAGATGGTTAAAATTTGGACATTCAATTAAGATATGATATATAGTTAAAACTATTTTGCAACTCGAACACAGAGGTGCAGGTTCCTTAAATAAAATGTAACTATGTGTCAAACGAGTATGACCGATTTGAAGTCTGGATAAAATAACGTCAGCACGTCTGTATGATATATTACTCCAGTTCCGAATGTGAGGTTTAACACAGAAAAGTTTATTTGTTACTTGCGTATTCCAAGAGTTCTGCCAAATAGAATGCGTATGTACAGAGATTGAATGCTTGATATCTGTATAAGGGATTGCTTGGTCTATAGGGTCTTTACCTTCTTTAGCAGCTGAGTCTGCTAATTCATTGCCAGTAATACCGACATGACTAGGTATCCAGCAAAACAATATTTCGAAACCACTACGAGACATTTCATTTAACAAAACTAAGATTTTATTAATCAGGGGATGAAAATGTTGAGAAAAATTAAGCTGTTTCATAATGCTCATACTGTCAGTATAAATGCAGAATTTGCGGCTGCGAGAGCACTTGATTATGTTAAGAGCTTTCAAAATGGCAACAATTTCAGCAGTGTAAATAGAACAGACTGACGAAAGACAATAGCTATAGATATTAGTGCCGTAAACTATGCCACAGCCGACGTGTCTTTCTGTTTTTGATCCATCAGTAAAGACTGGGAAGTAATCATGAAATTGATTCCGATGAATACCATAAATTTGTTTGAAAATTATGGGATCAGTATGTTCTTTGCTAAACAGAGAAAAATTGTTTAGACAGCATATTTGTGGAAAATCCCATGGGGGAATACTATTGTAGTCAGCAATCTCGACTGGAGTTAAATGAAGATTAGCTTCCTCTATAAGAGGTTGAATCCTAGCATAAAAGGGAGGAGTGCAAGAAGGGCGAGCGTTAAAAAGTCTCTTTAACGTAGAGTCAACTCTTGCAAACCTTATTGGATGGTTTAGAGTAGAAAAACTCTTGAAATAATAATTAAGGGAAAGCTTAATGCGACGTAGTTTTAAAGGAGGTATATTGCAGTTAACATAGAGACTGTCGACAGGTGAGGTACGAAACGCTCCACTACAGATACGAAGTGCAGCGTGATGAATTGGGTCTAACCATTTTAGAGCAGACTTTGAAGCTGAACCATAAGCCACACTGCCATAATCGATACGGGACAATATGATAGACTGGTATATTCTGCACAATGAGGTTCGATCAGCACCCCAAGAAGTATTGGAAAGAACTTTTAGTATGTTAAGAGATCTTTCACACTTTTTGCGCAAATGTAATATATGGGGCAAGAAGGTAAGTCTGTTATCAAAAATTACCCCAAGGTATCGTATCTCATTAACAACAGGAATGGATACCTCCTGAAGTTGGATATTGGGATCAGGGTGAAGGCCACGTTTCCTACAAAAATGAATACAACTACTCTTACTTGGTGAAATGGTATAGCCATTTTTGTCACACCAGTCAGTAATTTGATTTACAGCCATCTGTAGTTGTCGTTCAATTGAATGTATATCTGAACCTTGACAGGAAATCTGTAAGTCATCTACGTAAAGTGTACTTTTAATACAAGAAGGTAATATAGATAAAACCTTGGAAATAAAAACAATAAATAATGTTACACTAAGTACACTACCCTGAGGGACGCCCTCAGTTTGGACAAAAGGATCTAGATAAAACAGACCCAATGCGCACTTTAAAATTTCTTTTTTGTAGGAAGTTTTGAATAAAAAGTGGTAGGTTACCACGGAGATTAAAACCATGTAAGGTCCGAATAATACCATAGCGCCAGGTTCTATCATAGGCCTTCTCAATATCTAAGAATACTGATACAAGATGGTTCCTACGAACGAAAGCAGTTCTAACGTCATTTTCCAAATTAATAATATTGTCTAACGTAGATCTACCCTGACGGAAGCCACTTTGCTGCTGAGGTATACACCTATTGTTTTCTAAGTAAAAAACAAGACGGTTATTTACCATGCGTTCCATCGTTTTACAAAGGCAGCTTGTTAAGGCTATAGGACGATAACTTAATGGGTCTTTAGGGTCTTTTCCTGGTTTTAGGATGGGGATGACTATTGCTTCTTGCCACATAGAAGGGAAAGTATTTTCCTGCCAGATTCTGTTGAAGAGGAACAGAATATTGGTGAGAGAGACTGGTCTTAGATGGCGGAGCATTTGATAAGTAATTCCATCGGGACCTGGGCTGGTATTATGGGTCTTGGATAGAGCCTTTTGTAGTTCATACATGTGAAATTCGTGGTTGTAAGGTAACTGCTCAGAATTATTAAAATTTATGTTGATCTGCTCAGTACGACTCTTATACTCTTGGAAAAAAGGTGTGTAAGAGTCAGATTTGGACACACTAGAAAATGCTTCGCCAATTTTATTAACTACATCCTCGGGAGAAGAATAAACTGCAGTGTTAGTAGTCAATATCGGGAAAGAGAATTCTTGGTATAAGCCATTAGCTGCTTTCACCTTTTTCCAAACAAGTTTGCTAGGAGTGCTAGGGGTAATATTTGATGTATATCGTATCCAAGAGTCCCTTTGACTTTGCCGGCGAATCTTGCGGGCTACAGCCTTCGCTTTTTTAAAAAGTATTAGATTATTGGTAGTAGGATGTCTTCGAAAATTATTCCAAAACTTTTTTTGTTCACGGTAGGTTTTTGCACAGGCTTCATTCCACCAGGGTTTCCGCAGTTTTCGAGGACGAGAGGAGTATTTTGGAATGGATATTTCAGCAGCTTTCATAATAGTATTTGTAGCTTTAATAACAGCATCATTTATATCAGTGTTTGTAATCATTTCTTCTGTAATAACTGCCAGTTCTGCAAAAGAATTCCAGTCTGCCTTGTGATACTTGAAGGTTGTAGGTTGTAAGCCATTAGAAGGTGGATCAGCAAAAGTAAGGATTACAGGAAAATGGTCACTGTTATACAAATCATTTTCAGTGGTCAAGTCCAGATGAGGAAATAAAACAGGAGAACAAATAGCCAAATCTATGGAATGAAATGTTTTCGTAGGAGCATGAAAGTGAGTTTTTTCATCGTTATTTAGCAGACAGAGGCAGTGATCAGTTATCAGTTGCTCAATTTGTCGTCCTCGAGAATTTGTATTAGTGCTTCCCCACAGAGCACTATGACCATTAAAATCACCTATTAATATATAAGGGACGGGAAGTTGCTGCAATAGTTTATTTAAGTTGCTTTGTGGAATGGCATTACGTGGTGGTAAGTAAATGTTACAGATAGTGATTCGAAAATTAATGTGTATCTCAACTGCCACAGCTTGCAGCGAAGTACGTAATGGAAATCCTGTGTGGGGGTAGTTATTCGAAGCAAGAATGCACACCCCTCCTGATACAGAATCATCAGGTATGTCCATTCGATAAGGCGTGTAACCTTTTATTTTCCAAGTAGTATGAGATTTCAAGTTGGTTTCTTGGAGTGTTAGGCAAGCAGGAGAATATGAATTTATTATGTCTTTAATGTCAGATATATGCGTGCGGAGTCCACGGCAATTCCAAGAAAGAAGAACCACCATTATGAGGGGTTCTTTTTACGGTGGCGTGATCTGTTCTTCGCCATCAACTCAAAATTATCAATATCAGTATCCATATCACTATGGCTGTCTGTAGGAAGGCTGGTTTTAAGAGCAGTTACATTTGATTGATCTTTAATCTTAAGCTTTTTTCTGTTATCAGAGTCACTTGTTTTTTGTGGCTTTATAAATATAGACTTCTCTGTAGTAGGTTTGCTTTGTGTTCCAGGTTTAAAAAAGGCGATTGATGAAGTGTCTGTTTGTACAGCAGTTGATACTGTTTTTTTCAGTACATGGGCATACGTTTTCTTGAAATTGATTGTTGTATTTTGAAGTTGTTTCTTAGCTTCTTGATATGAGATTTTTTGCGTCGTTTTTATCCGTTGAATTTCTTTTTCATGTTGCCAGTGTGAGCAGGTTTTAGAGGATGCACTATGATTTTCTTTACAGTTTATACAAAATGGTTCAGATTTACAGTCAGATTCCTGGTGTTCCAGACTTGAGCATCGAGTACATGTAGTTTTTGATCTGCAAAACATTTTAGAGTGTCCATATCTATTACAATTAAAGCATCGTATGGGGTTTGGAATGTAAGGTCTTACAGGACAATTCAGGTAACCTGCTTTTATTGAATTGGGAAGATTAGGACAGTCAAAAGTTAATATCAAGTTTTTTGTGGGGAAAATTTGTTCACCTCGATGGATGGCGATTCGACGGACATTGCAAACCCTTTGGTCTTTTAATTCTTCCAGGATCTCAGTTTCAGATACTGATAAAAGGTCTATCTCTGAAATTACACCACGACATTGATTAAGTGATTTATGACTTGAGGCTATGATGGGAATTTCTCCAAAAACTTTTAAAGATAAAAGAGACTTTGATTGTTGAGCAGATGAGCTCTCGATTAGTAAATCTCCGGATCTTAGCTTTTTTACATTACTAGGTTCTCCTGCAACTGCCTTAATCTGTTTGAGAATTTTGAAAGGTGACATTTGTTTAAGCATGTCCTCGTTGTTCTGTATTAATATGAACTTTGGATAAATATTTCCAGTTTTGTCAAATTTACTATCAATTTGTGACGAGTTAAGGCCCTCGCCGTGGCCAGAATTTTTTGGACCCATGAGAAAGAGAAAAGTTCATCCCAGTGGGCCCCCGCCCATCACAGAGCCCAACAAGGGAAGGCAGTTACCGGCTCTGGTAATAGCCAGCCTCGGCACTTACCTTAGGGGTATCACCAGGATATAGTACTACATGTTGGGTTGAGGATCTAGCGAGCATGTCCGCACAACCCAGAATGCAGGACTAGCCCTACAGCACCATGTAAGGGGTATAACATTCCTAACATAGCACCAGCCGGTTGACTGAGAGCGGGCTCACTCCAGCCACCCGTCTACAGAGAAGCCTGGGCCAAAGGGAACGCTAAGGGACCCCAGGACACCAATTTCCTCCTTACGGGACGCCATACACGGCCAACATATGGGGTGGAAGACCAAAGAAAAAAGGGACGTAAGACCCATTGAAAAGCAAGATACAACATAAGCAAGAAGTCTTGATCTCGACGACGACAAAGAATAGGAAAAGAAAGAAAGAAAATTAGAGGAGAAGAGGATAAAGATCGCTAGGGAACCTTAGGATAGCGACACCCATATTTACCTAAAGAAGGTAAACCTCTGAGGGATGGAAAGGAGAAGAAAAGAAGACAGATCGCTAGGGTACCTTGGGATTGCGACACCCATATTTACCTAAAGAAGGTAAACCCCTCAGGGGCTCTCTTTAAGAAACTACGGACATTTTATCAAAATGCCGACCGATTGGTTGAGTGGTTAGCGTTCCCGACTCCTGAACTGTTGATTCTGGGTTCGAATCCCGGTTCAAGCATGGATGTTTCTTTCCTTCTCTGTTCTCTCTGTCCTTTCTACTGTGATGTTGTATGAATGTGGCCCGCCCTATAAACGGGTTTGTGGTGGTATGGCGCGGGCAACGCTACTCGTCTCCGCGTGTCTTGGTTCACAAATGCCCGCTAGGTAACGGCAAATGAGTAGCAGTTTCTGGCCTTGTTGTGGCATAGGGTTCAACCAACACCCTCTTGTGCCCGCCATAGGAAAAATTTTTTTTTTATCAAAATGCGTTCCTTTTTGAAAACTTTACCGTATTTTCCATAATGTTATTAGAAAACGGCTCCCTCGTTGAGAAAATTGCTACTTACGTATTAGCGTCACCGCGGCTTTTTAAGCCCAGCGAAAATAAAATTTGTTTCTTATAATTTGAAAATTTCTTTTCAGAATTATAAGTCAATTTTTCAAAAGTAGAAAAAATGTTCAAATTATAGGTTACGCGCCAATTCTACTTAAGTTTTGGAACAAAATTCTGCGGTGACGCTAATACGTAAGTACCAGAAAATTTTAGATTATTCAAAAAAAAAAATAATAATAATAATAATAAATAAATAAAATATTGTAAGATATTCTTTTTATGATTCACCTATGAGAAATTATGAAGATCAATACCAAAATAAGTTTTAGATTCATGTGCAATAATAAATATAAAGAAAAATGTTCAGCCATAATAATTCCGACTGATAACACCTTATTAGAAAGCTTCAAAACATTCCACATAAAAATATTTTAACTATGTTTCTTGTTTTGAAGTGGAAAGTTACAGATGCATTGTAAAGCATTAATAATTGGCTTACTAGTCAGAATGAGCCAAATATGTCTACTGAAACAATAAGTGACTTGTTTAATTATTTCAAGGAAGTTGATGAAATCCACAAATAAATTTTTGAAGTTCATAAACATTAGCCTAAAAATTAATAAATAAATAAATAAGAACATATGCATGTAATAGAAATAAATAACCAAAGAATGATTAAAATATTTGTATACAAGAAAGAAAATTTATGGAAATAAAGAAACCATATTTGTGCTTAAAATATCTGAGTAATTTAAAATGTAAATTTCATTACATTTTTCACTTTTGTAAATAGTCAAATTAAAAAAAGATCAAAGTAACGAAATGTTCAAAAATATATTTCGTTGAATCTTATATGCAAGTACGTAATGTGGACTTTATAACAATAATAATAATTATTTTTATTTTTAAGCAACATATTTTACATTAAAGAAATTCTAAACTAATTATAATTTTTACGCTTATTTCACGTAATTAGGAAACCTGTTTTTACAATGAAATTAAAAATTAGATATGTACCAAATATAAAAAATATTTTTAATCTAATAGAAATGCCATATTATAATGGATTTGTAGTATTTTAAATACAAAGTAATACGCTATTTTACAAGATTTTACTAACAATATCAATGAAAGAGTTTTTTCGTAAGGTGAATTTTTCACAGAACACTTTTTTAACTATAGCTATATCTTTGTTTATAAACACATTAAAAATTTAAGAAGGCTCGTCTGTGTTTCTTATTTGTTTAGCGTTCCCGATTCCTAAGCTTTGGGTCCCGGGTTCGAATCCCGATTCGAGCATGATGTTATTTTATCTGTGTGATTCTGTTCTTTCTTCTGAGATGATATATGAATGTGTCCCATCCTATAAACGCCTTTGTGGTGGTATGGCGTGAGTAAAATTTACTCGCCTCCGTAACTTGGTTCATAGGTGCCCATTGAGTAACGGCAAATGAATAGCAATTACTGACCTTGTTGTGGCGAAGAGTTAGTCGCCCAGTGCTCACCATTATTTAAAAAAATATTTCCTATTTGTGGAAGTTCAAAATTTTCTTACTTTCGTGCATCAAAGACGAGATGAATAGTTTTTCCCCTCGTTTCCATGCTTTTTTAATACACGCAATCACCCGTAGTTTGTATGCTGTGTTATTATAATACTGACGCTACTTCTGAGCTTCAATATATCAACAAATTTAAGAGAAAATTTAACAATAGAAATTTCCCACACTTAGAAGTTTTTCATAATATTTGAAAACTTTAAAACGAACCCAGTGGTGTTAGTCGATGACAGCGCATTCACCGAACTCTACGTACCTAATATTACGACATTCCTCAAGGAAACAAAAATTCCCATAACTCAGAATAGTGGAAATTTCCAAAAGTGAACGCCGTCTGAAATAAATTATCAACGTTTATGGTAGTATACCCCAAATGTAACTGAATACCACAATAAAAACTCTGGGTGCGGTTTTTGTTTCTAATTGAATCAATAAAAATCTTTGTGTACCACATATTTTAACAATTTCAGAATGAATTAAAAAGTATGATAAAGAAAACGAAATGGAGAATAGACAATCGTGATGTATTTCATTTAGCGAAATATTTACAAGATTTATGTATTTTGCTTAGGTTTTTATTCGAATAATCCGGATGTCACTTTAATGACACAAATAAAACGGCGATATATATAATAGGCAGGCATTTTCATATGGAGTCAGCATTTCCCATGAGATTGCTGTTCGATTTAACTGCGCCCGTGATCCCCTCGTGATGCAGTTTCTTCAAATAATAATTCATAAAAGCAGACGATTCATTACATATTTATAATAAATTCTGACAAAATTACGATAAATGTAGCACATTATTTTATTACACATATATTACGTATAATAACAAAGTGCTATGAATAGCTTTGTGTTAATTTGAAGCCGCAGACCTTTATTATGGCTATCGGTGAGTAAGCAGCTGCAAAACTCTCATTTTCCTAGAGTGTCATTGTCTAAAAAATATGATGTTATTCCTTTCAACTGACGGAAATCCATTTACAGCTGCGCACGACCAAAACTCATCGGTCTCCCCTTTTCTCAGAATGAAATGATGTGCCGACACAAAACACCAGAATCTTTTCTCCGTAAGAATACTCAGCAATTTTAATGAAATTTACTTAATTTGTGTCAGCAATTAATTGCCCTATTGAGCATTTGTGGTAAAAGTGTGATTTTTCCGCGTACTATCTGCACACATGTATAATTCTTCGGAAAGACTGATATTTAATGACATTTTTATGATTAATTTACTGACATTCGCCCTTTTATACATTCCTAAACGACAGTGATTACAAATATGCACAGTTTCATATAAAAATCAAACATAAAAGGGCGAATTGAAATATTAGTGTTTCCAGGCATGGCAACATAAGATGCATAATTTTATATCTGGGATTTTAAAAACCATCTCACACAAACATAAATTATATATATATATTCAGTTGCGAATTGAAATTTATAACTTCATTAGAATTTACAGTTTCAAAAAGGTTCATTGGAACTTCCGTTTGACACAGCTTTTCAGATCTATTAGACAAACTAACATTTTGAAATAAATTTCATTCCTGTTTACGTAGCCGTCTTCAGTTCAATACAGTATAAATATTCAGCAGACAATCAGAATAAGTAAAGGTGAACAAAAATAAGACTTATTTATATGAATGGTATCTATTCGATTAATAAAAAGTATTCTATATGTATGCTATAAACTACTTTAACTTTTATTCAGCTTTTATATTTGTTTTTCTTTAAAACCTTTAGCTATTGTTGCTTTAAAACGAATCTATTTTTTTCAAACTATTGTTTTCTTTTATTTTCGATTTCACAGACACACAAGACTTGTGCAATATTCTACGTATTTATTTTTATTTTAATTAATTTTTTCAAACTTCCTATTTTATATATTTTCGAGTTTTTAAATTTGCGCAGTTTAAAATGGCTTTATTTTTTAATTTATTATGCTAAAAATTTTCGAAGAAATTTTACTTTGTCTTTTAATTAATTTAATTTAGCTTTGACTTAAACTTTAATTACAAAATATATATAATACATGTTATATGTAATCAACAGATATTCTTGATATTCACAACATGCTAAGTCTGATTATATATATATATATATATGTGTGTGTGTGTGTGTGTGTGTATGTAATCAGACTTTATGAATTATGAATATTAATTTGAAATATTAAAAAGGAAACAAACGCAAATTCTACATTATTTTATATACATATAAGGAGAGTACTCAAGCCTCAGTTGTGCCTTATAGCGCAAGGTCCAAAAATAACCGATCTGCGTCAACACAGCTGTTCAGAGCGAAAAGTTGCGAGTTCGATCCCAACCATTATCATACCTGCCAACTTTTAGAAAAGTATTTCAGTAAAACTTTTCAGTTTTGATCCGTGTGGCTAAAGAAAAAATTATACCTCTACCATTTGTTTTCCCCATCTATAGTTTTTCAAGCTGGAGGTTTCCTCCCCCCACTTCCGATAGAAAAAGGGTTTGACATGTGCATTTTCGGAGCCTCTGCAACCACACAGTCCGGGAAGTTATTTCTCTCTTCCCACAGATGGGTTGAATGGGGTGCTAATTTCCGCTTCTCATCATGCCTAACGAGAAAAGATCACCATTATGTGCTAAGATATAAAAAAAATTTCCTTTCTAAACTTTGCCCAGAAGAACCGAAATGCGTAAAATAATTCATGCTATCAGTAAAAGCGTAAAACCTGTGGATCTTGCGTAAAAGTTGGCAGGTCTGCATTATGGTGGAACACAATGAAAGTGTTCAGCAATACAATTGGGGCAGATTCTACCAAATTGATGCCATCGATTAGTGTGAACAGATCCAAAGCTTTATTAGAGAGTTTGAGGTGTAAAGGTGGTGAAATAATTAGTAGAACTGAAATTTTCTTATACGGCGACCAATTTAACAAAGTATTCAATATATATTTTTTTCAATTCTAATCAAAAACACATTTATTTGGGCCCATATTTTCTGCACAATGGGATTTTAAAGTGTTAAAACAGCTTTCTTCTAGAACCATATTATCTAATAATATAATATTATATTTAATTATAAGCTACAAAATGTTAGTTGTTATAAATGTTTAACTATGAGTTATTAAACTAAATTTTTCAGTTACTGGTAGTTGGTTTGAGTCGAAGGACTGCCATCAGTGTATGGAAATTTGTTTAGTTCGTAAGGGTTGTAGGTTCAAGTCCCATTACTTCAAATTTGTTTATTTTGCATAGGTTATGAGAATTGAAGCCTCTAAAGTTGGCTCTAATATGCTCATTTCTGAAATATATTTAAATTAGTATCACATGCTCGTTATCAAGCTGGTAAAACATAGATAATTATTGGCCTAAGATTCTTGGAATTATTTTTAAAACTATTGTTTGCGTAAATATTCTAAGTGTAGGATCGTAAGTGTAGGACTGAATGATAGTTTTCCTTCTGGCAGTGAGTGTAGCCAACACCCCCTCTTTAGGGGGTGTTGGTGTAGCACATTTTTCTCAGATTAATTTAACGCTATTTTAACTTTATAAATACATTTAGTATTTCAAACATTCCTCCAGTGATTTTTATGCGTAATTCTTTTTTACATTTAAATTTCATTAAAATTACATATATGCGAATATTATGTCCTTGTGATCTCTCAAGTTTAAAATAATTTCCCATTAAAACAAATTTAAATTTAAAAATTAAATAACTTGCTTGTATGCTCAGGTGACGAGGTAACACACCTAAGCTGGCATCCTTCTCTCCAGATCCACCCCACACCATTACCAAATAAATTAAAAATGGTTTTCACCGACAAAATGTTAGGCTGCAGTGGCCTAACCTTTTATCGGTGAAAAATTGCTTCTTTAAGTACCTAGTAAAACATAAGTTAGAATTCATTTCATCCGTTTTCAATGCATTTCAATAGGCATATCAGTAAAAGGTTAAGTATTCACTCACGCACGCTCACGCAAACACAGTGCATAATAACAAATATATATATGAAATTATATAATTATATATTGGTAGATTTGTCGGCTTACCCAAGTTTTTATACTCTAAATGGTCATGCATGCTATTCGGTCTAGTTTTTCTTATTAGGAATTAAAAAACTGCTTCCGTTTTTTGAATACAATGACTTGCAGAGTTCTGGATTGATTTGAAGCTCAACGGGTTTCTTTTCTTTTTCCCTCCATATAGGATTAATTAGACCGATATACGGATTCCGAACGACTACAAACATTCAAACCCAAGGTAGCATTCGAACCATCGAACTGTTAGTTTCACTATTTCCAGATAATGTTAATTTTAATATTTTTCAAAACCCGATACAAGTTTTCTGACACCGTTTATAATATAAATAACTCATTTGAATAACTATAAAGCGCATTATACATTATATTAGTAACAGTTTTTCCTTTCTGATTTTAAAAACTGTTACACTTATATAAAGTTATTCAAAATTCCAATTTCTTGTTCAATTTATTTCTAAATGAATTTTAAACGTAAATATGAAAAATTTAAGATTACAAAATAAACAATAGGGAATTTTTATTTCAATATTATATTAAAAAATCATGTCGCCCAACTTATCAATTGGTCAGCGTGCCTGATTGCGGATAGGGAGGTCCTGGGTTTGAATCCCGGTTCAGGCATTATGTATTTTATCTCTATCCTGTCTTAGTCCTTTCCTTGTATGAATGAGTTGTGAATGGTTGCCTACTCTATAAACGGGTACCTATAGCATGTGTGTACTGAGGAAGTCGGACTGCACACCAAAATATAGTTCAGTTGGAAAAGTGGAGCAGCGAACCCCATAATGCCAGCCTAGCTGGCGCACGACAACAGTAACAATAAAAAAATTATCTAATTATGGATTTCCAATAATCTAAAAACAATATTTTGTTTTTTAATCTAGGAAGTTCTCGCCTTTTCGATGGAACTTTTTTTTTAGATTTCTTTAATATAATTGTTTTAAATTTCTGTGTAAATTGTTCAATGTGTAGCTTCTTTATTTTTTTTGTTTATAATGCATGATGATAAAGTTAGAGTACACCACACGAAATGTAAAAGAATCTTCCGCTCCCGATATTCATAAATTGTTAAATTTTCGAACTCCAAATAAAAAGCAGAGAAACTCGCATTTGAATAGGGAGGAAAGTAAACACAGGAGGCAATTATTCAGATAAGCATCTGTTAAGGAATAATTTCCTCAGAATATCATTAATTTTTACCCAATATTTTTAGTTATTTAATATTAATTTTTTAAAAAGTGAAATGTAAATTTTGACGTAATAAAAATCGGAATTAATGTTTTATTTTTTAATCGTTAAAAAGTTCTTTATAATATTACCAGAAAAATATGAAAATAGCCTTAAAAATTCATACTTCTTTGTATACCTAAATTATCAATTTAAAAGACTGTACTTTCGCAATTCATTGAATTTCATAATTTGTCTATCAAGTATGTTTCATTCACTTCGTGTTTTTATAATAGCATTTGCATAGAAAGTAATTCAGACTGCAAAATAAATAATAAGATATTCGTAAAAAAGAAAACTATAAGCACATGAAATATTAACAAGTACAAAAAGGAAATTGTAAAAAAGTATAAACTATTTAAAAGTGAAATACTTTGTCAACTATGTAAAATTAATAAAAATAAAATTGATTTACATGTACCATTTTACAAAATAAAAAATATAAAGCGGAAAGATAGTATGTATGAAAGATAGCAGTATTTTTTTAAAACTTCTAATTTTGAATTGAAAGGTATAAAATTTCTTTTAAAAAATAATGATTTCTTACAGCATTATGAATCTAACTTAACTTGGATATTTACTGGAAAACTGTTTAAAATGTTAGTAAAGTAGCAATTGCGGAAATAGTTATTTTTAGTGATGAATGAAATACATAAAATAATCACAAAGAATCATTTTACATATATATTAAATGAAATAAATATACAATTAAAGCTTTGCCTAAATATTTTATTTGGTAATGTTTATCATTCAAAACTCATTGTTTGCGTACGATTGCTCTCCCTCTAATTAAACCATACCTATTATTAAAATGGATTCCAAACCACTACAAATATCTAATACTAAGATGGGATTCAGACACACATACTATTGAATCGAACCATTCGATTACCAGCTTAGCGATAAATATCCCTTGATATTTACAAACAGAGCACACGCTTTTAAATCGAGTTTTATTTGGGGGAGGGGGCATTTTATTTTTCAATCACCCTATTAATAATTAATATTTTATCGATTTTCTTTAATTTATGATTATTAAAAAATATCAATATAAATGTTTTGTTCTTGATTTAAATTTTTTGTAAATCTGAAAGAGAAGTCTAGTTTACAATTGAAAACACCAAATTTTAAAAAATTAGATTCTCTTGATATTGTTTATAGGCAACTGAAACTACTTCACTTCTATTAAAAAATCAAATCCTCTAAGCAAATATGTATAAGGACATACACATATTGGACTAAACTTAAGCCCGCCACACACGATAAGATTTTTCCTATGGATTTGTTGTACGTGAACAAGTTGTACCGTCTGTGGGGAAGTTGGACGACGGTTGATCATTTGGTGACCGGAGCTCCAGTGCTGGGGACATATATCTCCAATTTATCAATTTTATTTAATTTTCCTATCGTTTGTTTATCATGATTTTTGTTAATTGGAATTTAACATATGAGAATTAAAATCTATAACTGGGCAGGATGATCGAACCGGTATCCTCTAGTTGGCCGTCAGCATCTACAAGGCAAGTCATCAGCGCACAAGCACTGATACAAACCCGTTGTCCAACTTTATTTATAACCGACAGGGTCTTATACAAAGGGGGGCAACATGGATTTTAGAAGTACAACATTTTCCAAGCTTCTAGTTTATACATATTCTGTTTAGTATCAATACAATATTTTCTAGTTAATTATTCCGATTAATAACGATATATATATATACAACAATTCGTTTTTACAAAATCGATCATTAGTGACAATATTCTGATTTCATAATTGATAATTTACAAAATCTAATTATATTGTTGATATATTGACAAGTTACAGTATCAATAGTTTATTAAAAGTATAGATAGATAGGTGCAACACATAGTGGTGGTGATTAACATTAGGAGTTTAAATATTTACATAATATGATATTGGGTACTACTTCATAATAAGTTGGATGAGCATTTCATCCATAAGTATTACACAGTTAGTTTTCGTTAGAGTAGATTGTTAAGTAGTTAAGTTATCCTTGTTTATGGAATTATAATTTTATTTTATTAGCTACAATTTCCATTTTTTAGTTCTAGTTTTTCACAACTGCGTATGCATTTTGTGGTTGCTGGGTATTCAGTTACCAGCGTTACAATTCATATTTATTATATTTAATTTGATCGAAATATAAATGACTACGTCTTGTGTTATAATTTTAAGTATTTCATCGTCCTGTTTTGAAATCCCACTTGCCTGAAACCAGGTCGTGAGTGTTCTTTAGAGGTGATTGATAGGGAGGGGAGACATGACAGTCCTCTCCTGGTACGGATGGGGACGTTGTTTTCCCATTCCTACCCCCCTAATGAGGAAGGAAAGTCCTGGGAACCCAGATGTTTACTGGAATGAGTTGCTCCTCGAAATTTTGATTCAACAATTCCGTTAGAATTATTTCTTAAAACATGTTTTCCCCTCATGGGAATTTAAACATTCAGCTCTGATTTTTCTTCCAACACAAGAAGTAAGCAATTGCTTCCAGTTTTCGCGTGTCTGTATCACAGGGTTGCAAATTATTTCTTGGCAATACTTGGGAAAATTAATATTTGAAATTTCTCATTTACTGAAACTTAGATTCACGTTTTACAAAACGTCTTTAAATATTCTTTATACAATAAAAAAATTAGATAATTAAAAATAATAAATTGTTTAATAATAAAAGAAAATTATTCACCTTTAAGCGATATTGAAATTAAATGCACTTTCAGTTATGATTTATCATTTGGTAAATGATAATTTGTTTCCCTTTTATTTAAAAATCATTTAAGGAAATATTATAAAATATAAGAATACTTGGATAATAAATAACAAATTAATTGATTTTATATCTACTAATAAATAATACTCGATAAACTTTTTGATGTACTAATGGGGCTCTTTAATTAATACCGCTTGTCAGAAAGCGCTAAGTTGCACTTAATGGTTCATGAGAACTTAAAGATAAGCGCATGGATGTGTATATTTTCTTATAATGAAAGGTGTTACATTATCCAACAACGTTGCATACAATTTTACATTCATCCTCATGTAATTAAAGAAATCTTTATCTTCCGACTGTATTTCTGTAACCAAATTTAGATGTGAAAGTGTTTCACGCTCAATTAACCAATTTTTTTTGCCCACTTTTTTCTTTTTTACCATTATAGTCCAAAGCAACAGCCAAAAATACTTCTGTGTTTAATTTACTTATGTTAATTAACTTCCTATGACGACATTTAATGGCAGACGTTACAAGCAGACAAATGAGTACATCAATAAAAACTAAAAAGACACATAAATACATCAAGTCATGAAAGTGACAGAAAAACTTTTAAATGATTGAAATTTTTGGCTATTTTCGATTCCAACTTCCCACTCCAGATGTGCCTCCCCTACTGTGCTCAGCCGAATTTGAGGGAAGTGTGTGCCTATTACTTTCTACCCCCTTCAACAAATCCTAATACTATTTAGTGGCGGGCTTTAGTGAAAAATACCAGGTCAAACAGAACATCAAAATTGATGTATTACTTTTCCCCAGGGAACGAGTTTCAAATGTGTCAACATATTGATGGATGATTTAAGTCTTAAAAGTGCCACTATAAACAATATTTTCCACACACCACCAGAAAATGGTTATGATACCAATTGATAAAGTTTGGAAAATTGAAAAAAATAGTTTACTAACCAGAAATTACAAATAAGCGTTTATTCACCCAACTATTTAATGAATGGAATTATAAGTTATTTCAATAAATAATTTAAGCAACGGAAAATAACGATTAAAACATTTTAATGTATTTTGAATTTGTTAGCAAGCATATACGTAAAAATGGGTGTAAGCTGCTCAGCTTTTTTCTTGCGGCACATTAATATGGGCTCACATCTATGAAAATTCTTTCTGAAAATCTAAACATGCCAAATTAAACTGTCACTCTTACTTTGTCAAAACATGAAAACTTTACACATAAGATCAAACATTTTTCTATTATTTCTTATAGCCTATTAGAAAACAATAAAATGAAATCTTCTACATCTTAAAATACAGGTTATTTGAATTTTGGATAGTTATTTACATTTTAACTTTTTGTAATATCGCTTTTGGAACGTGGATTAAATTACCAGAAGTTATTTTAGTCAAAGTTAAAAATAAAATATTAGGATGTTTGCAGCGACATTGTTTTGTTGAAGTAAGAATTTCGTTAATTTATTTTAAATCAAATTCAGATACATTTCAGGGATATAACCTACATAATAGATTTGTTTAATAATGACGTCTAGCTACTTAAGAAACAAATATCTACTGAAATTTAATTGTTCGAGAAGTATGATTATGCATTTCATTCCTAAAGGTTGATTAGAAATTATTTGAATTTTTTATTTTAATTGTTACGGAAATCAATAAACTAAAAACAATCACTGAAATCTCTATTTTAGAAAAAATGTCACTATCATTTTTTCCCTTAACTTTCAGTTTTCTATTAAAAACACTTATTTTTTTATTAGCAAATCAACAAGTATTATATGTAAACTAAAGAAGTTACTTACTTATTCACAGGGTAAATTCACTTAGAGAAAAAATTTTTTGATAAATTTTTTTAATGTCGATTTTCAAATAACAGAACGATTACGTTAAGAAAACCTAGCAACTGCAATTACAAAATAAGCAATGAGAATTCGGATTTTTCAATTCAAACTTTCGGAGCCAATGAGCACATAGCGATACTCGATGAACTCTGATTCGCCAAGAAGTTTTAAAGGCGCCTTCTGGTGATATTGTATGGAAATTTTGAAGGTCAACATATTTCCAGATAAAATTTTTAAACATGAATTGATAAACATTTTAATATTCATATATTTAAAACAAAGTAAAAATGAATTCTTTTCATCCAATCCAACATTTTTAAAGTCATTTATGTAAGAATACTATGGTAAAAAAGATAGTTCCTACATTCTTTTTCATAAAAATCTTTCAGAGAGAATTTCTAAGCTCCGTCAAAGCTAAAAGCAAAACGAAAGAAATTTCAAATCAATACGGATTTGATAAAAAAAATACATTTTTTTGTATATATGAGTTGAAACATGGGTCGTGTTAATAAGACTTATTATGTACGGGAGGATTATGGTAAAGAAAAAGAACAATCAATATTATTCTTTCACTATGATTAATAATTAAGAGCGATCGTGTAAGATAATTTTTATATTACAAATTTTTAACCAAACTGCAAATTTTACACAAAAAGGAACATTGTTTTTAAAAATTTTCAAAATTAAAAATTGTGAATTTGTTTACTAATCTAATGCTTATATATTATTTATAAAATAATGTTTTTTAATAATGGAAATATAATTTAGTCTCCGGCACACTTAAACTTAGTGAGTAAAAGCTGATTGCAGAATTAACGATAAATAAAATGACATTGATAGAACTTTCAACACCCAACCCCTTTAGGTGGTTGTAAGGCATCTTAAAATGCACTGATATTTATCTTTTCGGAATGTTTATACATAGTGGGCGGTATTCACTTGTCATAAGAAAAGATGCCCGGAAAAACTCGAGGCATTTCGTTCGGAAGAGAGATGTCTTACCACTACGCCATGAACATTGATAGTGCTTATTATGAAAAACTAAAGTATCATTAGAACTGTTTAAAAATAAGAATAATTTTTGTTCAATATAACAATGGTGCCAATCAAAATAAATTCACCGTGATATAGTTGTAAGCAGTTTTTCGAAGTAAGAAGTGACGAGTTCAATCCCATTCACTGTTAAGACATTTCTAGTTTCTTTCTAGTAAAAATGGTGGAAATGTAATGTCTTTCAATGTGTGCGCTCTGTGCAAGATAAGACATGAAATGTTCATCTTGATTACTTGAAAATTTTGGTTTGACTTGTTTATATATCGGTCATTTTAGAGCATTGGATTCTATCTTAAGCTTTTAAGTTCTGGTTAGCCCTTGTCAGAAAGAAATAACAGTTGAGCGTTACAAAACCATCGGTAAAAATTAATTGGATTATTTAAAATTAAGTTTTGACGTTAAAAGTTGAATAAATTGTACTTTGCTTAAGTAACATATGATTAAGAAAATGTAAAGAGTGAAATTACTTCATTTAAGTCCATTTTTAGGTCAATTGTGATTTATTACAAATGTTAAACAATTAAGCGGGAATCGAACTCATGACCAATATGAACCACAGCGCAGAACAATTGATGGCCGTCTGAAACATGTAAATTATATGAAGGAATGGTGAATGATATTCTCGGATTATTTTCGTGGCAAAATTCGATAACCTTAGTTTACAGAAAAGATAAAAATAAGATTAAAAAAACCATTCGCGATTAATGAATTTTTTTCAAAGATACATTAGCCTTTAAGAGTTAAACATATGCGTTAATTAATATTGTATGCAAAGAGGGGAAACAATGAATATCCCCACAAGGTCTACTTTGTCTACCCCACAAGGTCTATATATCGATAACATTTAATTTTATGTGAATACGTTAAAGAAATTTTAGTTTAATTTTTAAATTTGTCACTTACTTTATAAGAATTTTAAATGAAGAATGATACTGAGAACCTCGTTTCCGAAACTGTTTTAACAGTTAAGCTTCCTAAATTGCTTTGTACGTGACCAAAACTGATGCTGCATGTTCAGTATAGTAACACTGACCTCATGCTATAAGATTTAACTAAAAAATTGTTCATGAATTAACCATTTAATTTCACTTTAACAGCCTTGTTTCTTTTTATAATTATTTTTACACATTGCTAATTAAAATAATTGACTAGGTTACAATTATCATTCCTGGTAGAATATCGAAAGATAATTAATATATATATATCAAAATAAGAACCAAAGCAACACTTCACGTAAATGAAAATAATTTCAACTGACAAGTTCTTGAAACATTTATAATCACATCGAACAATAGCTTTAGCTGCTATATATCGGTTTGGTTTGGTTTGTTTGTCGCTCAACGGTCATTTTTTGCACACGAGGGCTAATTAGACCGGGACTTACGGTTTAAAGTGGAATCCGAACCACTACAAACATCCATGCCCAAGGTGAGATTCGAATCCACGAACTGTTGAACCGAAGGCAAGAGCGCTAACCATTCGGCTGCCAGCTCGGCCTGCTATATATCCTCATTGTTCTGAATATCATGTAAAAAAAAATCAAAGACAAACTATACTCATTTATCGGAATGAATTAAATTTGTTTCTCGGAAATTTAGATTTCATTTCTAAGTGAAAGACTGATGAAATAGGAACGTGTCATGCTAAAAAGCTATAATCTGATTCTAACATTTCAGACTACCTAAATGAAGTCATGATTCTATTCGTCCACCAACTGTATGTCCAGTGTAGCCTACCGAGGTGGCAAGGCAATTCAAGAGAATTTCAATTTATATTAATTTATTTTACTGAGGAGGATAAATTTTAAGTATACATAATTTTTACTATTTACATGCCTGCAAAAACTAACTAGTTTGGCCGTCTGTCAGTGTACAGAATTAACAATGTACAGACAATTGTTTAACAATTATTGTGTAATTTAAAATATGTAAAAAAAAATAATAATAAGCAATTCAAGATATATTTTTTTTGTTTCAGATGAAAATCTAAGTTATATAGTTACGTAACCGAAATAAAAATGCGGCGAGACTAGAAAAATTTGAGTGTCATAAAATTCTGAAAATACTTTTCACCTTCGTTTTAAAAAAATTCACTTTTACCATCGTGAAAGTTATTGCTTTATATTTATTCTACTCTTAATGTCCAATATCTTAAATTAGTACGATTTTTAAAGTATTTTAGTTCTTTTTATGCTATCATATTTCTTAACATACACTGATTGCCTTTAAAAGTTAAATTAAAACCGGTTTTTGCTCCAAGTTTGCAAATGAATGTTGAAAAACCAAATAATAACATGCACATAAAACAGGTATACTGATTACAGCATAGAACAGAACAAGAAAAGCAATCTAACTTGAAAAGTCCATTCTTAAAATTGATAAAATGCCATGGAAGCAGAACAAAAATGAGTAATTCTTGTGTAATCTAAAACATGGAGGAAAAAAAAAAAAGAAACAATTTCAGAAATAAAATTTTTTTCAGATGAAATTATAAGTTGTTATCTGGTTACGTAACTGAAATAAAAATGCGATGATAGAAAAAGTTGGGTGTCGTAAAATTCTGAAAGTACTTTTCATCTTGGTTTTAAAAAAATTCCCTCACTTCCGATCGAGCAAGATATTAAAAAATTATATGAAAGAAGTATGGTGTCCATATATTAACCTATACAAAATATTGGAAAACGACAATTTAAAGCACAATGAGACTGATGCCGCAAAGAAATTATAAGATAAGTAAAATTCTACCTGTCAATCCTTAATGTTATATAAAATCATATAAACATGTAATATATTTCCCAGTTAAAAAAGCGATTCAGCTGCTCCTTACTCTCGCAGTTTTCAAATCGGTCGATTTTCTTTTCATCAGCTGCCTTCAAATAAATTTAATAATTTTTTAACTCTTGTTTATGGGATCAAATTGATATTTATTGATACTTTGGAGACAAAATAACCAACTACTTCTGTGTATGTTTTAAAGCACACACCAGAACTATCACCTGCAATAAAAGCTTCACATGCCGCACATTTTCCTTGAAAAGCGTTAATAGTTTTCTTTAAATTGATAGCATCTTTTTTGATAATTGCACTCTCTCCCTCTATTTTGATTTAAAAAATAATTATCTACCAAACGCTGAAATTTTTAAATTTAAATTGCAAAAAAAGGAATAAAACTTATTTAAAAGGGAAGCAACTTATTAAAAGAATATTTTACGAGCGAAGTTCGAAGTTATTCTTAATTTCATTATTCTTATATTATAAACGGATGAATATCAGTTACTACTTGATTTTATTGCAACATAAACAACCAAATTATACTTGAAAAAAATATCAGTTAAAAGCATGCAAACGAAGGGCAAACATTAATACTTTTCCATTTCTTTAAGGAGAATCTCTCTCTCTCTCTCGCGTGGTATAATACTTACTTTTTTTCCAATTTTCATTTTAAGTATTGATGATTTTTAACTAACCGAAGAGTAAAAAATGACACTTCGTTTTTAAAAAAATATGTTACTTCGCAGTGAGATGCACATTTTGATTTTTTCGTCATCTGTTCGTAGTTGAACCCAAATTTAATTTCAAAACAAAAATTACTTTCTGAAACGCTACAAGGGTCGTTGATCGTCACTTTTGTGTGACAGAGTTCCCTGTGCCCTAGGCACGTACCTCCCATTTATTTATTTTATTCCAGAAAGGGAACTAAGGTGTTTGTCTTAGCTTCTTATAAATTTTATTTAATTGTTAGATATGTGATCGGGCGAGTTTGGTGCGGGTCGAACTGGTATTTCCCTCATGGCATGGACCGACAGGGTCTTTTACATATGGGGCAACATGAAATTTAGCTATACAATACATAGCTGTTGTTTACATTTAAAATGTGACTTGTTTAGTTACATGTTTACAAAATACAAATTTTCTATCTTGTTACAGTATATACATAAACTCTGATTACAATTCTTGGTCACATTAGTGATTATTTACATTGTTCGCAAATTATATACATATTTTGCCAGTGGTTTTACCCATTTTAAAATTCAGTAAGACAGTTAATACATTTGTATTAACTCCTTCAGGAGGCATGGATTCCAGCCTC
>JAJQOW010001955.1:20000-28254 GCA_037975125.1 Latrodectus hesperus | reverse complement strand
TATATATATATATATATATATATATATATATATATATATATATATATATATATATATATATATATATATATATATATATATATATATATATATATATATATATATATATATATATATATATATATATATATATATATATATATATATATATATATATATATATATATATATATATATATATATATATATATATATATATATATATATATATATATATATATATATATATATATATATATATATATATATATATATATATATATATATATATATATATATATATATATATATATATATATATATATATATATATATATATATATATATATATATATATATATATATATATATATATATATATATATATATATATATATATATATATATATATATATATATATATATATATATATATATATATATATATATATATATATATATATATATATATATATATATATATATATATATATATATATATATATATATATATATATATATATATATATATATATATATATATATATATATATATATATATATATATATATATATATATATATATATATATATATATATATATATATATATATATATATATATATATATATATATATATATATATATATATATATATATATATATATATATATATATATATATATATATATATATATATATATATATATATATATATATATATATATATATATATATATATATATATATATATATATATATATATATATATATATATATATATTTATATATGTATATATGTATATATATATATATATATATATATATATATATATATATATATATATATATATATATATATATATTATATATATATATATATATATATATATATATGTATATATATATATATATATATATATATATATATGTATATATAAATATATATATATTATATATATATATATATATATATATATATATATATATATATAATATATATATATATATATATATATATATATATATATATATATATATATATATATATATATATTATTGTTTTTCATGTAAATCATAGTTGATGAGATTAAAAATAAATACAATCTTTACAATTTTCAAAGCAGGGTATGTATTAAAAAAGTTTTCGGAATTTCCCTAAACTCTAAATAAAGTTTCACTACCTGATAAACAAAAGAAAATCCATCTATTTATAGTTTAAGTTGCATTTTCTTAATCGATTACGTATATTTTCCTTTTTTTACACAAAGTCATAAATTTGGCTCCATGTTAAGTTAGTATCACAAGTCATTAAATTTTGTTTCACCGTGTTTCTAAGCTTTGTCTCTCTCAGAAAGTGTAATTTAAACTCATTTCCCAAGCATCCAATGTTAATGGTCACTCGTGTTTCACGCATCGTAAACTTACAGTCGTTATAGTAATTTACATTCATGGCATCTCATTTTCTGTTCTCGTAGCTTCCTAAATTAAAAAAAAAAATCCCTTTTTATAATTTCTGAATTTTGGTGTTTAACAATGCATACTTTATTAGTGGGATTGTAATAAGATAAATTTCTGAAGAAATAAAAATGGATAAAATGTTTTTGAATGCACATCAATAACTTTTATTATTACTTTGTTTCACAAGATATATTTCAGTTTTATGACCTGACCGAACAACTTCGTAGAGAAAATAGCTGTTCCCTGATTTGTGAATTTATTTCAGAGCAATTTGTAAAGAAGAGTTTCACATAAATTTCGAAATCCTTGGCGAATAAAGAATAAAAAGAATCATTTGACGTAATAACATATATATATATATATATATATATATATATATATATATATATATATATATATATATATATATATATATATATATATATATATATATGTTAATTATAAGTATTTATCTTTTACTTAGAAAATAATTTATGAATTCATAATTGCTCTTACTGTAAATAATATCAAGTAACGTTAATTTTTAAGAATTTCTATAAATGCAATTACATTATTATGCACAAATTAATTTAATTTGCATGCAAAATTTAAATGTTTGTAATTTTCAATGAAAATTTCTAATCTTTTTTATATAAGGTACAATTTTTAAAATCAAAAAATATTTTAATATGACTTTATACAAATATAGATACAAATTTATTGCACAGTTTAGTTTTGATAAAAAAATCATAAGCAATGAATGTTTTAAAAAATAAGCAATAAATATTTGAATAAACTTATAATATTTGCCCAGAAGAGTCATTAATCCAGTTTTGTTTCTTTAACTTACCAGATCGCAATTTCATTGAATCAATAAGCATTTTTGTGCAATTTTCTGATTCATTTTCGCGGGATAATATTTAATTTATATTTTCTTTTTATGTATATTCTTATACTTATATATATATATATATATGTGTGTGTGTGTGTGTGTGTGTGTGTGTGTGTGTGTGTGTGTGTGTGTGTGTGTGTGTGTGTGTGTGTGTGTGTAATTAAAATTACAAACCAAATACACCGGTGAACGACACAATTTTTCATTACACATTCTTGTATATTTATATTATCAACGGTGTATGTCGACAATCAAAGAAAATCTGTTATGGGAGTCGAAATAAGAAATGGATGCCTACAGAGGGGTGTCTGTGTGTCACCAAGCACTTTTTTTCTGCTGCTATTGAAGTTATGAGGCATATATTTGCTATATTCTTGAACACTCTCAGTCTCATATAAAGTTTGATGGTACACGTGACGTTTTTCTTTCTTTCTTTTTTGTTTCTCTTCTGATACCTTAGTTCATATTGAATGGATATTGACTGAATCATAAAATTTTATTAATTTTATTTGAAGAGTTAAATGCATTAATTGCGTGTAAACGAGAAAACAATTGTTTTTATTTTTCACAAAAAATACACTCTTTGCAATGATTTCTGCAAACATTAAGTACAGCATTCCAGTGGATTACACATGATTAAAACATTTTGACGTTTTAAAAATTAATGATAAGAAATTAATTGTTGCCTTGAAACCAGGAGAAATTGATATCTAGTATTATGTTATTTATGATGAATTGTTTAACGTAATATTTGAAACTCCCACTAGAATAGGTCACAGGGGAAGAACACGTATGCTTAAATTGTTGCAAAGTTTATACAAAACTATTACATAAGCTGTATTTAAATTTATGTAAACAATATCGATTGAAGCTTTGTAAATTCCAAAAGGTATTATTATGAACCGATTGTAAATTCTGATTTAAATTCAATTAATCTGATATATCTGGGATGGCAAAGATCTGGGATCACCCAAGGATGACAAACATAAGTTCATAAAGGTGCATCAAGATCATTCAATTAAGTTTGTCCAGTTATGACTAATGAACTTGAGACAGCATTCAGGTAACGATTTCGAATTCATTAATCATGTCGCATGAAAATTATAAAATATGTGTAAAAATGTTCAGATAAAACTTTCCATGAACTATATCATGGTCAAACACAAAGCTCAGATAAAAGGGCTAATCAGGATATACAAAATATGTCAGCTTCAAGGATGAATGATTATGCTCTGAAATTAAATGTTCAGATAGTTTGAACAGTACATATCATGAAGGAGTACTCCAAAGCGCTTATGAAACCATATTTGGCATTAAATCAAAAGACATAGATTGGATAATCTTTTTTGAGTCGCGCAGCAAATCGCAAATATTGAAGCCGAAAGTCAACTCGAAGAAACTTGTCTGTACTTTTAAAACCGAAGAACAGCCAGATGAAATCTTTAATACCTTTGAAGAATATTTGAGCAGCAGCGACATACCGAAAATTTTATTTCAAAGGAGAATATTGCAGAAGACCTGTAACTTATCATGTCTCCAAATCAAGACCTGGCTGAACAATGTGTGTTTATTTCCTTAAAAATTTCAGTTGCAAAAGAGAATCTTCTGTAAGCCATGAAAAGCGAACAAACCACAAAAACATTTCCTACCAAAATTGGTGATATCACACGAATGTAAGTTCCTGATGTCGACCATGGTCGTACAGATGATCTAAATCATGTGATGTTGGAATAGAATACTCCGAATTTAATAAGCCAGATAATAAAAATGGCACCATTTTATACATGTAATCAGTTAGTAAGTTGTAAAGAAAAATGGATTTCTGTAGATGAGATTTCTTCTGAAGTAATGCTACTGAGAGAAGCAATTGCAGCTATTTCGAGAAATGATTTCAAGGCTATAAGCGCTGTCACTGCAAAAGCAAGTGTTCCACAACTAAATGCAGTTGTAAAAGAAAGGGCTTCTTATGAAACTCAGAATGTCATGAAAGTTTAAGTGGCTGCAATAATTGTGATTTCAATTTCTTAATGGCTAAGTTCTTTTATTTGATTATTTCGATTCCTCATTTATACAATGTACTGTTTAAGTTCAAAAATTCATTTACATGTGCTGTTACTTCAGCTTTTTCGTATTTTGACATATACGATATCGATGCAAAAGTAAAAATAAATCTTGATTGGCTAAACTTAAAACTAAATGCTGACATTTATTTAAAAGTACAACGTTTTAGTTGTTGTCGTGTGCCAGCTAGGCATGCAATATGGAGTGCGCTGCTCCACTTTTCCAACTGAACCATATTTGACTTGCTTGATCGCAATAGATGATAAAATTTTTCCCGTACAAATATTGTTTAAAATGGGTAACGCCGAATACCGCTCCGAGCATTTCTTTTTCTACTGTACTATATCGAATTTCTGCATCTTTAATTTTTTTACTGGCGTATGCAACAGGATGTGGGAAGCCATTTTCATCGTTTTGGCAAAGAACAGCTCCTAAAGCGTATTTTGAAGCGTCAGTACTTAATGTAAATTCCTTTGAAAAATCTGGTAGTTTCAAACAAGGTTCAGAAATCAAGCAGTTTTTCAAAGTGTCAAAAGCATGCTGAGCTGAATCATCCCAACTGAATCTAACATCATTTTTCGTCAAGTTTGTTAGAGGTAATGCTATTTCAGCATAATTTTCTATAAACCTTCGGTAAAACCCTGTCAATCCAAGAAATCCTCTAACTTGTTTACGAGTGGTTGGGACCTTGAAATCTAACACAGCTTGTATGTTTTTCTTATCGGGATAAACTGTCCCCTTTGAAACAGTAAAACCCAGATAGTTTATAGTTTCCTTTAAAAAACAGCATTTAGAAGGTTTAACTTTCAATTTATGTTCTTCTAATCTCTTAAAAACTAACCGTAATTTATTTAAATGTTCATCTATTGAGTCAGAAGAAGCAATTATGATATCATCCAAATATACTGCTATTTGAAGAGGTTTTAATCCAGACAGTACTATTTCCATTAATCTTTGAAAACTATTTGGCGAATTGCGCATACCAAATAAACCATGCTCAGTTGCAAACGCTGCTTTATAGGTATCCTTAGGATCAATTTTCATTTGGAAAAACCCGCTACATAAATCCATACAAGAAAATAGAGTAGCATTTCCTAAATTGTCCACTAAGTCCGTTATATTAGGAATAGGAAAAGAGTCTGGTATAGTTTTTTCATTTAGTTTCCTGAAGTCGGTACAAAGTCTGAAAGAACCATCTTTCTTTTTGACAAGAAGTACTGGTGCGCTATAAGGGGAACTGCTTTCTTTAATAATCCCTATGTCTAGTAATTCGTTGACCTGTCTATTTAATTCCTCTTTTAGGTGATGAGGAGGCCTATAAAATTTTTGCCTAACTGGAATATCATCTGTCAAATTAACTTCATGTTGTATAGTATTACAACCCTCCAAATCTTGAATAGAATGGGCAAACACATGTTTAAATTCTTCAAGCAGGGGAAGTAATTTTCTTTTCTTATCTTCGGATAGGTGCGATAAATCTAGTTTTCCTCCCCAAGCTTCAAAATCATCACCTATTTCTTCAGTGGAAAATGTATTACACTCTTTAGTATAAATTTTTGTTACTTGTAAAGGTTCAATGGAAACTAATTTTGAACCTTTGTTTATGTGTATAGTATTTTTTGATGTATTTGCAACCCTTATTTTATAATTTCCCTCCTTAGATACTGGGTTTACGGAGCGAGCAACCCATACTCTATCACCCGCATGATCATTTGCAGGCTCTATTAAAACCGAATCTAAATTTGAATTTAATTTTTCTTTTGTTTTGATTTCTATAATTTTTTCGGTTCCAGGAAAAATAGTTATTTTGGTAACGGAAAATCCAAAAATACACTTATTGTTATCTTCTATGTTCACGACATTAGTTTTTAATTCGTCACAGTCAGGATTTTGGTAATTCCATTTAATTGAAGTAGTTGTATTATGTAATAGTTTTTGCCTATAATCAATTATCATTTTATGTTGTACAAAAAAATCACTACTTAGTATTAGTTTATATTTTTTTGAAATACTATCTTTAGTAATATAGAAATCGCTTTGAAATTCATTAGTATTTATTTTAATTTTTAAAGTTACTTTTTCTTCAATTTCTAGCACATGGTCTGAAATACCTTCGATTTGGAGTTTACATTGTGAGAGCATTACACTACTTTGATAAGCTATAGTTTCAAAAAAATTTCGTTCGATTAGGTTACAAGATGCGCCTGTATCTAAGAGAGCATTTACTTTTACATTATTTATTGTGATTTGAATTACTGGCAATTTATCATTTATTGTGGATGTAACAAATAAAGGCACCTGTGTGGGTTTATTTTCGGAGTAGCGAGGTGCAGCCGTCTCTCCCCTATTGCTAGTTTAAATGATTTCTTCTATTATCTCTACCTTTATGGAAATTGTTATGCTTGTTGGAATACCAACATCTTTGCGTTTCGTGTCCAATTTTACGGCAGAAGGAACAAAATGGTATTCTGCATGTAGCTTCTTCATGCCCATGTTTTTTACACTTGACGCAAAACAAACTAGGTATTCTTTGGTTTCTATCTTGTGTTGGTATTTGACTTACTTTTAATTCAGCTATTTGAGCTTGTAGGTCACTAATTTGTTTTATGAACATGCCCTGCATTTCTGAGTTTTTTTCTGTGTTATGTTTGATTAATGATTTTAGTTCACTTATCTCATTTATTTGAGTCACAGCGTGAACTGTTTCAAACTGTGTAGTTGGCGGTCTATTCAATGGAATGCATTCCTCTAAGAGAATGACTTGTTTCTTAAATTCACTGTAGTCCGTGAGAGCTAAAGGCGTTATTCCTATTAAAAGTTCAGGCTTAAGGCCATTTTTTGCCGTGGACAATAATAAATCCAATCTATATTGCTCGAATTCACTACTTCGTTCACTAGGAACGCATTTATACGATAAGCCCTCGATTCGTGAAAAATATCTTCGTGCTGATTCTGACGGTAACTGATAACTCGTAGTTAACCGAGAGATATCTGTTGTCATAGACTGACAGAAGTTAAACCTATCACGAAGCGCCGTGCAAACATCTACATATGAACCGTGTTTTTTAAGGTCACCCTGACTTAATAAAAATTCCTCCGCTTCCCCAGAAATTCTCAATTTTAAAGCTAATAATTTATCTTTCGGGCGCCATGAACAATGGTCACCAATTTCATCTATTCTATCCAAAAATAGTGATAGTGAAACATCTTTACAACTACCATCAAACACAGGAATATTATTTAAGAATTCACCAATATTAGGAGTGTCTACTGACACAACACACGAAGCGGTTTGAGTCTCACTATTCATAATTACATTAATTAAAAATATTTACCTTCAAAAAATAATTTACCTTAGCAAATATTAATGTAAATATATGAAATTCATATAAGTATTTACAACAATTTTCACAACAGTTACAATGTTCCACTTAATATAAAATAAACACAATAAGATTACTGTAAATAATTAAATAAGGAGATGTACCACGTGCAATCTTTTAATAGTCAGCCATGTTTAAAACTAAGCCAGAATCTTATTCCGTTTTCAGTTTTTCAAAATCCACTTTAAACGGCACCATTTTTGTTGTGTCGAAAATTACAATTATTATAAAACGATCACATATGATAATTTATATTAAAATAAGGCATTATTTTTTTTTAATATTGCGTTGTGTATTTATTCAAGTCTTTATTTCTACCCAGATTCTAACCTGAAAGAACAGAAGCAGAAACTGGCTTTGTTTTAGTAATCAAAACTTCTTTTAATTCACAAAAGAAAATAACACATCTATTTACAATAATATGAATTCAATTATTTGTATTATTTCTTTTATTACAACTTTGCTATTAAAATGATAATTCACTCACGTGGAGTGATTA
>JAJQOW010001955.1:0-17500 GCA_037975125.1 Latrodectus hesperus | reverse complement strand
TTAAGAACAAATATAATGGATTTTTGTAATAAGAACCAAATATTGTCTAGATGTTAATGAAGTTTGGTCTCACTTATAGGTTTATTTTCCCTTTTACTTGGAAACATTTTGATTTGCAGTAGTTAACAAACCGATACCATTTCGAATTTTCTGAGGTATCGCTATCACTCCAAATTTAAATCCACATGGATATTTATTGGACTATTAGTCCATTTTTTGCCTTAAACAGCTATATTTAAAACCTAAATTAATTTTGGAAGTTTGTCGTATAAATTTACTAATGTATTATTTCTTAGTCATTAATTAGATTTAGTCAGACCTAAAATATGGATAAGAAAAACATTAGACTTTATTTTGCGATCTGTAAAATATTACCAACTTATCTCTTTTAGAATTCCTGGATTCTTCAGAATTTAATTCTCATCAACTGATTAAAAAACTGTAACAATGCAACATTATTAAAACTTATGAGACACACAGTCAGGTAAATATAATAATATTGTCTTATTTACCACGAGACTGTGGTGTCCTAGATGTGTAGGACATTCTTTCTCAGTGTCAAAAGGTAGTGAATTTGAATCCTGACCCAATCGAAGATCCCTCGTCTTCAATAATGGTGCCTGCGGCCCTTTAAGTATGCCGTGGTCGCAATGCCCTCCTTGTGAGCTGATACCTCTGGTGGTGGCTGGCCGTCCAGAGTCTTCTGCTTCGTCCCTGCTTATAAATTAAAAAGACCCACTTTCGTTGCTACGACGGCACATCTGAAGGGTGGCCGCCCCTATATATGGTAAAATATTTGAAAATATTTGCTTTAAACAATCATCACTGTTTAAAAATAAAAATCATTTCTCATAAAATATTTGACTTAGTGGCAGTATCTATGTCAAATGAAAGCAAAAACAAAAATACAATTAACTAAAATATATTTAATATTTCTTATCGTTATTTCTTACTATATATGCATAGATATATTAAAATTTTAGAAAGTAAATAAAATTATAATTGAAGTTTTTTATTTATAAGTCTAATTAAAATATTTTATTTAAAAAATTGATTGGAATTTCTCACTTTGATATAAATTATACTGTTTTATATTTGAATAGTATTGCTCGAAGAACGTAATTCTTAACACTTTTTAAAAATTTGAATAATTTACTTCACATTAATATAAAATTATGTACAAAACAAAATGGTAACTGAGCATCCAAAACCATTTACGCGTACTTACCATTATCCATTACAGAACAGTGCAAACATTAAATATCCATGTTTTTAATTGTGGTTTAAATTGACTATTTTGCTTTAGAAAATTGTTCTTTTTGGAAAAAAAGTTGTTGAAATTGTGCATTCAGACAATTTATACTAGATAATAAAAATATCAAGTACAAAAGATTTGAGAAAATCTCTCAAACTACAAACTTGTGGAAATGGTGATAACCTAAATTTATGCCCCGAAAATTAATAAAATATGTAAAGTAAGATGTTTTTAAGCAAGCACCTTAAATATTTCGATGCGGTAAATTTTCATTTTCATATAGAATTATGTCTTTTCACTGTTGTTTGGAAACAATACTGTAATATACTTTACTAATCTTTTAGTTCACCTTCAGAAGATGTCCTGTTCTTGGAATGGAAAACTTTAAATCTCAGGCAATAATTTTAAAACATTGGAATCCATTATCTTACTCAGATTCGTTTTGTCAGCCATTGATTGTCATAAATCAAATCTCTAATACTTCTATCATACATTTCCTTTCTAATATTAAATACTCTGCAATACACTTTTCAATATGGTGTAGATTTCTGTCACAGCTGAAATTCTCTCACCATAAATAATAATAACAAATCTTTATCTGAATCCCTAGAAAGATTGATATATTACTATAGATTTCCAATCTATTAATTCTGATCTGAGAATAAACAGCCCCATTCTGTCTTCATGATGTTTTAAAGGAATTGATTTCTTAAATAGTTATTGGAAAATTAAAGCATTTTAAGAAAATGTTTTTATAAGCATCAACTGACTTATGTATAATAAAATTCACAGAGATGAAATTTCCGGGATTTATTACTTACATATTTTTTTTATTCTTTGTTCTGTAAATGTTGCTTTTAAAACAGAAATTGCTTACCAAATATTTTATTATGGTATTTTAAAATTTAATAAATATTCCCCCCTATTTTAAATTAATGTGCAATTTGAACTTAAATTTCATGCAATTTAGTTGTTATATGTACTTTTTTTCAAGTGTTTGTGCAGAATGGTATCAATTTATTTTAACTGATAGAATATTAAATAAACGTACAGCGTTTAATTAATTTTAATAATTAATATATAAACTATTTCAGCGTATTTTTAATAAACAAATAATGTGTTTGCAAAAATATAAGGCGCATAATTTCTTTTAACATATTAAACGTTAAGAGAACGCATAAAACGTACGGCATATAATTTCTTTTAGCAATTAATAAATTATTTCATCAGATTTTTAATAAATAAAAAATGTGTTTGCAAAAATATAAAAAATATAGATTTTTATTAGCAATTATATTAGAATTTTATAAAAAAAGTTTTCACTTTTAAGATTATTTAGAAAAATCCTACGATTGGAATTTATTTCAATCTAATTTATTGAATTTAAAATTATTCTACATTTACAAGTAACAGCTTATTCAGGAATTTAAAAAAATGAAATGCTATCCATTAATATTTCAACTACAAGAAAGAAATATCTCAAATATCAAAATAACATAAATTGAATATGCAAATTATTTGCATTTCACAGGTATACATTTCAAAGGTAGAATTTCAGAAGCATTTCATAGCAATACTAAAGACACAAATGACTTCTAAATCAAGGCATAAAAAAGTTGTGATGTAGATTTCTCATCCAAAAATCAATTTGTTATATTAGAGTTTTCTCAGGTTATAATCTTAATCTTTGAAAAATAATAAGAAGAAATGATATAAGCAAGTATGGACATTTAAAAAATGAAAATCGTTGCTTTTTAAGAGTTTGGTTTATTGTTCTTGGCATTAAAAGTCACGTTACTTGAAATCCTTTTAATTGCATGTGAATATGGAAACAGTATATCAATATATATATATATATATATATATATATATATATATAATCGATATTTACACATCTCCAATATGGAATCAATATGTCCTGTGAATATAGTTACTCATAGTCATATAGAATATCATGCGAGATTTCAGAACGCTCCCATTTTTAACACATGACTATGCAGTTAAGTTTTGACATCATATTTGCAAAATTGCACAACCATACCACGAACTATTAGTCAAGAAATAACCATACAACACCCTCATTACCTATCTGAACACTCCAACGATGTTTGGAGAAGCAATGCTACTATTATTTCAGCCTCTATTGACAATGATCAGAGAGAAATTAGTTCACTCAGTTTCTTCCACCAACAAACTGAGAGCAGGAGAGGCACAATATCGTCTTTCTTGGCGAGTTCCGATTCATTGCAGCATGCATTTGAAGCTCGTATATGTGGAGGAAGTCTCTGAAAAGGCTGTTGTGATGGTACAAACAGCCAATGTGTTTCTAACAAACACATCTCTAGATAGGATTGATGGTAATTAGAATGGCGATTGGTTTACTTCAATCATATAAAGAATTGGAATGGTTGTCTGTCTTCGAGTCCTGGGAAATGTCCTCTTTCAACAAGGTAATTCAAGAACAAATGTTGCACTCTTTTGAAATATTTTGACCATCATAGATACAGGGATTATTTGATTAGTATCCAAACATCTAAGCAACTGAAAGGATCGAGTCAGGGATTACTAACAAACTAGTTCAACGCCATTTTTGAGCTGTAACATAGACTTGAAACAGCATGAAATGTGTTTCCATTTCTGTTATCAAAACGTAGTTCAAATCTATGATTAACCTATCAAATGTGGTGTTGTCTGCCAGGCAAAGAATATGTTTCTATTGGTTTTCACTTTTAAAAATCCTTAAATTGCTTGATAGTTTAACAATTTAGTATTATATCTTGTTTTAAGCCAAAGCTACATATTTTCTTTCAATTGATTTCATTTATCTTGATTTAATTTCAGAGTTCATTACGGTTGTTTTGAAATTATTAATGAAAATATTTAAAAAATCACAATTAATATAACCATTGGATATGATTTATTTCTACTATATGAAACATTTTAATTTACATTTTAAATGTTTGGATGACTATATACATAACTGTAATATTAATTAAATCTGGTATCATTTTGTAAGTATTTGTTGTACGATTGCTTCAAAAGTTATTTTTGGAAATAATCTTAGCTTTTATCTTCTTGCATAACAATTAATGTACTTAAAGTCGAAAACTTCTCATTAAAAGGCTTTCTCTTTTAAATATCGTAATTTTTTGGCACTAATTATCATTTCATTTCCTAGAGAAGTTTAAAAATGAATTGAAAGCATAAAGTGGTAATAATAAATAACTATTTTGTCTATCTTAAATTTTCATATGATAATGCAAATTCTTTCAACATTGGTACAATTCAAAGGGCATTTTGATACAAGTTCTTACAAATATATGCATAAAAGAAATGGATATATACAATAGTTCATTAAAATAGATTTAAATTTCATTGTTAGATCTATCAAGTCTTTTAGAAACTAATTTAATGCAAAAATACCATTTTCATTTTATTAATGTTCTTGCAAAATTTTACAGCTCTAAATAATTTGATGAACTACATTACTATTAATTTTAATATGAATAAGGAAAATAACAATTTTTATATTTATCATAAAGTCAATCAATTTTCAACTGGGCTATGAAGTTTTAAAAATAAATAAGAGCTAAAGATAACGGTAAAACTTGACTCGCCAAAAGTACTATTTCTTATCTTAACAAAGTTATTTCATTCATTCATTTCAATAATTTGCTTAACACCTTAAACGCATTCAGAGCAGATAATGCTTCTTGTAATAAGTTTATAAGTATTGCACCGCCTTCGACAAACTTCATTGAAAATGCGCCGTTTTCAGCATCATGCATCTATTAAATTTCGTTCGAAGCGAGTTCCGCGTGTCCTTTGGGTAACTTCTGCTTGGCGAATAAAAGAGCTCAAAATTGCTCTCCCGAGAAAAGGAGCTTTTGAAGGGAGAGTCAATTTTAGAAAGGCCCGGGGCAGACAATTAATTTTGTTTGATAGCTCTGTAATTAGAAGAGTGCAGGTGGAAGTCAGCTTCGCCATGTATATTGAAAGTGGGGCACACATTGCCGAGCTCGTTTCCCGATTTCCTGCGGGAAATCTAATTTACATAGACATTATTTTTCTAAGTGAATTTTCGCGGAATTTATAATGATGTTAACGAGAATTTACATCTTTGTTATCTGATGTAGAAATAAAATTATAAGAAATAAATTGTAATTTGCGTATTTTTTCTTGCTATATATATAAAAGATTTATATATACTTTTAAGAAACATATATATATATATATATGTCTTACATTAATTTTTTTAAATGCTAAATATTTTGTGAATAGCTAATTAATATTATAATTTCTTAAAAAGTCTAGTGTTTATAAATAGGGAAAGTTTATTAACAAGCAAAGAATATCTATTGGTTGTTGTTGTTGTCGTGTGCCAGCTAGGCTGGCAACATGGGGTGCGCTGCTCCACTTTTCCAACTGAACCATATTTAGATATGGAGTCCGACTTCCTCAGTACACACATGCCATTAGTACCCGTTTATAGGGTAGGCAACCATTCACAACCCATTCGTACAATGAAAGGACAAAGACAGGATAGATAGAAAAAGTACATCCATGCCCAAACCGGGATTCGAACCCAGGACCTCCCTATCCACAGTCAGACATGCGACCACAAGACAAGTTGAACTGCAGAGAATATCTATTTAAAAATAATAATAAAAAACAAGATTTTTTATTAGACATTTATTCAGTATTCTAAACCAAACCTAAAATTTAGTCTTACGAATTATTTGAAAATTTTCAGTGAGAACATTTAAAAAAATATCTAAGTACTTAAAAATATAGTAATATGAACAAAATATACTAATATGAAATTTAATGTACTAATATGAAAACATGAAAATGAACATCTTCAAATTGTTCTGGTTCGCTTTATCATCTTGTTTAAACATAATTTTTGTTAAAATCAACAGGAAAATTAAATAAAAATATGTTAAAACTATTAAAAAAACATGAAAAACTTACAATCATTTTATATTATGCTAAAAAAAGGAGAAGTAAAATGAATAGCATTCAAAGTTCATTTTTTAATTTTTACTCAGTGATGTTTCAGAATGTATACAGTCAAATATTTTCACACCAAACACACATAATTCTTACTTATTAAGTGTTCAGATAAAAGTTATTTATTTTAATACAAAATTATATGTTGAATAGTCAGCCAAACTATTTTTGTTTTATATAATGTGGATATTTCGCTTATATAACAACTTTTTTATAAATAATTTAACAATAAAAAATTTCTTAGATGATATTAAAATGTCTTACCATCAATAGACCATTACTTTTAGATTTAATTTGACAAATGATTTTCGAAAATGATAAAATCGAGTACTTTAATCTTAATATCTTGATTAAATACTCTAAAAATTACAATGCAAATTTTTATCTTGATATTTTACTTCCTTTAATAAAAATTTTGAGTGTTGAAGTTTTCGAGGAACAAATATAAAAATATTTCATTTACTAAATAATTTTACAAAGGTACAAAAATATGTAATTTGGGGTTTTCAATAAACACATGATATTTCGGTATATGAAATAAAAAATGAATTTTCAAATCATATTTTATTTGATAAGTAAACCATAATAATGGCTGACAAATTTGAAGCTTTCTTTAAATGATAAGCGTGACGCAAAAATAATTTCAAAGTGGTTTAAATACAAAATATAATGTGAGTGTTAGAAAAGAATACAGTTATATTCATTTCCTTAAAAATATTAAAAAATTTTATGGTAAAGAATGTTAATATTTCCAAATAAAACTAACTAGTTTCTACCATATATTATCGTAATTTTAAAATGACTTCCATTGTTTACATTATAGATTAAGTAAAATTGCATTATAAATTGTATTTATGATTATATTTTAACGAAATTACATTTCGTTATAATATTCTAAAGCATCAAATCTACTTTTATGCATGTTCATTATTCGTAAGATCCAAGATGATTCTAATAAAAAAGGAAAATAACATCAATCTTCTGTACAAGATATATCATTTTAAAGTAAGAGTTTAATAGTGGCTTTCAGATGTTAAATGAAGTTTCTTTAAGCTTTCATTTCACCAGCGTAAATTTTACCAAATCAGTGTTTTTGGGTCTATGGAATTAGTAATTGTTAGGGGTTTCTTTGTAATAATATTAATACTTTAGGGGCGTAACCAGTATGCCTTGAATCGAAAAATGAAGGTTATCAATAAGGTGACAAACATTTGCAAAACAGTTCAGTGACATTTATAATAGCGCTGAGCATCTTTTCAGTGTCTTTAATTCTTAATACTACATCGGAGACAGAAGAACATTCAGTGTTGTGATCAATCACAATAATGGATATTGAAATAGACTGACGTTAAATTTTCAGGAGAATAGCGAGTCCTGTTTTACAGCATCTAGCAAATTCCATATAGCCAATGAGTATTTAACATCATCATTATGATCCGTCACTTGCAATCATGGCATGCTTGTTTCTTTGACAATTTATCTTGTTTGCCTTAATAGCATTTGTCATCGTGAATTATAAATATTAGTATGTTAAGATTCATGAATTTCATTTTTTATTCTTGCTGAACGATACGCTTAAATATTGTTAATGTGCAAAAACACATCTTGTCAATATTTTTAGACTAATCATCAAATTCCATTATATGCATATTTACCATGAACTATAACGTGAAGTTGAAGCTTTGTAAATAGGTGTATCATTGCATACTATCCAATTTTTGTTTGACTCATCGATAAGGTAATAGATTTTCCAGTTAAATTTTTAAGTTTTTAGTTAAGTGTAATCGATTTTTTCTCCAGATCCTCGCTTTCACGTTTCTTGAAATTTTTTTACTTACATTGTAATACATTTCCCCATAAATTTTGTATAATATATATATACAGGGTTAGCAAGAAATAAGTTTCCCACTTCAGAGGGCTGTAGAATACGTTCTATTTGTCCAAATGAGATAAAATTTTAACTACAGATAATTCAAATGATGCGCTTGACATTTATTAAAAAATAGTACAAAATTTCACCGATAGATGGCGCTGTAATACACATAAAAACATTTGATATGCTTTATAAATGTTAAAAAATAATAATGAAAAAGTAGCGTTACAACTCTTCAATATGCCCGTCTTCATTTTCAACAATGTGCTCTAATCGTAGAACCGTATTTTCGACAGCAGACCGGTGTGAGTCTGTCGGAATATAAAAAATATTGCGCCTAATGCTGTCCTTCAGATCTGGTACACATGCTGGCCTTTTACGGTAGACATTGCTCTTCCAAATGAATGCCAAATGAAGAAGGGCATATTGAAGAGTTGTAACGCTACTTTTTCATTATTATTTTTTAACATTTATAAAGCATATCAAATGTTTTTATGTGTATTACAGCGCCATCTATCGGTGAAATTTTGTACTATTTTTTAATAAATGTCAAGCGCATCATTTGAATTATCTGTAGTTCAAATTTTATCTCATTTGGACGAGTAGAACGTATTCTACAGCCCTCTGAAGTGGGAAACTTATTTCTTGCTAACCCTGTATATATATATATATATATATATATATATATATATATATATATATATATATACGCATATAAATTAGAGAAAAATACGAAAAACAACGAATAACGTCATTGCTGGTAAGTGCAAGAAAAACACTTTATTGGACATATCAACTTATTTGTATTTGCATATCTTTCCAGACGATAATGTTCATTCGCCGCGCATATCGCGTTCTGCATGTGCGCGAGCAATGGAATGACGTTAAGCCGCCGCTGAACTGGTATTTAATAGGCTGCATCTTGCAGCTACCGGTAGTCTGCGTATGGATTCCTTTCGTGACTACTACAACATGTACTTTATGTACGGCTGATGTATTGGAAATGCATTTGGTTCCAGCAGGATGGGGCTCCGGCATTCTGTGTACCTGTACGTGGTTGCCTGGATATGGAATACACCGGCCACTGGATCGGACGTGGGGGCCCGGTTCTATGTCCACCACGTATGCCACATCTTAAACCGTCGTGTTTTTCCCTATGGAGCCATCTCAAGGAGCTGGTGTATCGAGACGTAGTGCCAACACCAATGAACTCAGTTGCTCGTCTCATGCTGCTTGCATTTGAATGGACCCCGCGACACTGCAACGTGTGATGACAGACATTCCACGGCGTGCTCAAGCCTGCCTCGACATTCACCGCAGACACTTTGAATATATGCTTTAAATTGTGCAAATGCTGTTGTCGATATGTTTAGTAAAGTGTTTTTTCTTGCACCGACAGTGTCGTCATACATTGTTTTCCGTATTTTTCTCGTAAACTATGGATCGTACAGGAATGCTTATTTGGGCAGTTTTTATGTACTCCCAACGAAGAGTCTAGCTGTGCAGAGTTTAAGCACAGCTAGCATCGTTATGGGACATTCATTATATATATATATATATATATATATATATATATATATATATATATATATATATATATATATATATATATATATATATATATATATATATATATATATATATATATTTGGATTCATATGTTGTTTATTCAACATTTATTTGTTTTTGGTGTTGTTAATCAAATCCGATACGAGATACAAATTCTCTATTGACTCTTTATTTTAAGAATAAAACAGAATTTACTTTCTTAAAATACTGTAGTTTTTCAAACATTGTAAATAGTATATAGCATAAATTAGTTACAATATTTTTAAAATATTCAAAATATTACTTTGAAAAATTTTTACTCATTCAAAATATTACGTTTTAAAAAGCTGATATATTTATCTACATCATCTGAACAAAATATTACTTCAAATTATTTTTTTCAAACACATAATGATATTTTCTTCAGAAAGTTATTATAGTAATTCTTTCTAGTATTCCGATAATATTTTATCGAAATCTTTTTTTAAACAAATTGAGGAAATACAATTTAATACAAATTTCTGGAATAAAAAGGAAAAGTGTCTTATTTTTATCTTTTTAATTCCATCTCTATATTGTCCAAAGAAAGTATTTTCATTTTTAAATTTCCTGCCGAAGTATCTGCTAGAGAATACGTCTCAAGTGGAGATATCTGCTTCGAAATATCCTATGAAAAAAATATAAAATCAAATTATTAAAATCTTTTACTTGAAATATTCTTTTGATTTACGCCCTATCCAACAACATCTGGATAGGGCTTTCTTACAAACGGAAAATGGTGAAGATACATCCTTGAAAAGTTTTGCAGAATACACGTTTTCTGTAATAGCCTAACCATTTTTGTTCAATTGTCTGGATGATCTGAAGTGCAAAACAATCGAAAGCACAGTTATGTGTAGATTTATTCTAATGAGAATCTTTGCTGTTTAGGAGAGATATGGAAATACTGTTAAAGCGAGGAATAAATCATAAATTTAAAAGTATATGTTTTAAGAGCTCGATTTCAAACCACTATTTTAAATTAAATGTTTCATGTTATAAAGAAAACCTTACGGGTTATTTTATGGAAAATGTACTCAAATTTCATGGATGGAATAACATTTTTGTATTATTTGAAATGTTAGATTTCTATCATGTATCACTATTTCAGGATTCTATTCATTGTTTTTGCTTAGATAAATTACACATTATTGTAGGGCTCTATTTTTGAAAAACTCATGTAATGCTTAAAACGAAAGAAATGTTTTTAAAATATCGTTCATTTTGAAAAACGCTAACTTCATATTGATGAAATCTGGAAAAGCGAAGTATTTAGTTATTTGAGAGTTTAAATAAAAAATGGTTTTGGCTGAAAGTTCAAAAATTAAATATAAAATGAATTTTAGTGAATTAAATTCCTTTTAAATTTAAAGAATTAAGCATATTTAATAATTTTATAAAGTTGTTTCTTAAAAATATACATTAAAGTATTTATAATGTAAATGTACTAAAAAAATTAGAAAAATAACTACTATTAGATGTTATATATCCTCAGAGCTGACCTCTAGAGTTAGGATGGCTATCAATGCTACTTTTAGGGATACCATTCCTAACCACGATTGGTACACATGCAAACATCCGGGTTCCACACTAGTGGGTAAACACAAGATATGCAGACAAACGGCTCTGACAAGACTACGAAGTGGCCACCTGCCTGCTCAGAGAGACGTCTCTGGTACCAAGGTCTGCCCTCTGTCCAAAATGTCGAGTGGTTCAGGCCTCCCCATCTCATATTTTTCAGTGCATTGGGTGTGAGAGAGGGGACATGGATTTGAGATCGGAGGTGGTGCTTGAGAGACTGACAATTTTTAGATTCATGGGGCTGGTGTGATGGTACTGTCACGCCAGTCGGGGATAAGCAACAACAACAACAACAGATATTATATATTCTATTTGTAAATATCTAAAACTGAAAGCTACTTGTTGACTGCAATTGTAAGATAAGTAACATGATTTAAATATTGCAAGAGACAATAGAGTAAGTCATTGATTAATACTGCTGATTAATAATACTGATTTAAAAATGTGCTATGATAACAGAAATTCAAATGTATATTTTAGGGAAAATTATGAAATGATGAAAAATATAATAATCAAGAAATTTAAATTAAATAAAGCAAGATTAAGAGTATAACATGTGTACATTCTTAAATATTTCTTTTTGCTTTTATTCAGTTTTTGCATATTTTTTATTATATGCTCCATTGGTTTTTTAATCATAGTCATTAGTTTTATAATAATCATTTTTGTCACTGTTCCTGCAATGAATTCTCTTCACATTTTTTATGAAAGAATAATCTCCAGTAATTTTCAAAGTTAAGAGGGGGTGCACTTACTTTGTTCCGGTTTAAATTGAGTTTAATGCAAAAATTAGAGTTTAATTGAGGGAAAACAATTTCAAAGTTGATACCATTTCAGCCTTGCTAATAGCAATTTGTGTATTAAAATAGGAAATTTTTTTCCAGATCAAAACTTAAATCTTCAAATTTGAGCGAAAAGGTAAGAGAAAATTTCTTGCCTGTTTAGATATGCAATGTTAAATTACAAAGCATGTTTCAATAGTCCTTTCCTAGAAACAATTAATATTCACCTAATCATAAGTATGTATGACTTACACTAATATAAAAGTGCTTCGTTTCCATGCTTATAATTACAAATTAATCTTAATATACAATGAGGATTCGTTAAAAACTCAAGAAAATTTTTCTTTTGGATAAGTTATTCTCATAAAGTTAATGATCAAAGATATGAGTTAATGATCATTATTATATTTGGCATATTACCAATACTTGTATTTTACATTCTTCTTCTTCTTAGAGTTGGGTTTGTATGTCATTGGGCACCTCTGCTTTTATCAGCATTTTGTACTATGAACTCCAAACCCAATGTTTCCTAGTTCCAGTTGCTCAAGTCACCCACTTTATTAATAAAGTCCGATAACCCTTTAATGGAGTCTAGGTGTAACTCTCTAGTGTGGATGATGCCTAAAGAAGTTAATCTAGGGAGGGCAAGAGCCTCGCATTCGTAAAGGATATGCTTGGCCGTTTCCTCTTGCGAATGACATTTCCGGCAGATAGGGTCTTGCTGAAACAGTCCTATTTTATAGAGGTGTTTTCTGAAAAAGTAGTGCCCAGTTATGAAGCCTACGATTAAACGTATCTTCTGCCTACAGCATCTTAGAATTTCAGAGGCAATCCTCGCTGATGATCTACAGATCATACTTTTAGCGTGGGTTTGACCAGGAGTGTTGAGCCAAGCTTCATACATCTTCCGTCTCTCCCATCTAAGAACATTGGTTTTTGCGGTTTTCAAATTGATCCCACAAAAAGGTTCTGCACCAATGGCAGCAAAAGACGATCCTTGTTTAGCAAGTTCATCATCCCTGTATTTTACATTACTCCATATTGTCTTATGAAAAGAAATATTTAAATACATCTTACTAATTTGCGATTAAGTGGTTCTTGATACCAATAAAAAACAGGAACTTTTGCTTTCTAAAAATAACTAATTTGTAATTATAAACACACACACACATATATATATATATATATATATATATTAAAAATATAATTTTATTATAAGTTTTCCTCTAATAACATAATTGTAAAGATTTATGTTTTTACATAAATTTATCTGACATTTTCGGTAATCCCAGAAGGGGTCATTTGTGTTTGCATGATTGGAATTATATTATACTATAGATACAAAAAACACAGTGTGATGATATACAAATATAATAAATGACTGTACATTAAAAAAATAAAAATTTTTAATCATTTATTTTAATACTATTAGGGAACAAACATACCTTATACAACTAAGTTAAATATTTATGAAAGTGACACACATTAAATAATTATTACCTCTTATTTTATATGAGTGGCATATATGTTTATATGACTTTATATAAACATAGTTTTATATAAACATAGTCAAGAATTTTACATGACTTTATATGAGTGGCAGAAAAGGCGTGAGGCAGTTTATTCCTCAGAGCTTTTGTAGTCTGATTAATTATTTTTTGCATTTCTTAATCTTTAACTTTTCCCTTGTCTGAATGATGATAAAAATACAGCAAAACTTTTAAACAAAAACATACTTAATAAAGTTTCTCATTTCTCATCAATTAATCTCATTTTCAACTTACCAATAGTCTCATTAAGAAAAACTATTAAGAATAAGTCTGTATATAATGAGGAAACATTTGGTGGAAATTATTTCTTTGCTTTTCTAGCACACTTTATTTTATATTTGTGTAGATATTATTCTATGTGTAATAACATTTTCTTTCATACCACGTCTTTCTACAAATAATTCTACTTTAATTTTAATAAATTATAGAAATGATACAATGAAAAAAGTTTTATTTCTTTCAATTTTATTTAATTCTAAACTTATATATTACGTAATGCATTTCAAGAAAATCTCAATATAACCTTCTTAGTTTGGTGTCGTATCCATTTGAAGTCAAGTCAAAGCATTCCATGTGCCGAAATCACGGCCTTGGGAATGTGTACAATTTTATCATCATAGAGATTTCGCTGAAAGGGAAATTCGTCAATAGACTGTAAACTTCTTATGATGGCTGGGAGTTAAAAATATGTGTCCGGGTGTCTTCAGGGCAGTTCCTACAGGATTAGTAAGATTTGGTAACGTCTGTATTTATAGTCATTCCCCAGAAGCGTTACGTTCTAAGCCTGGAACTAGTCCTAGTTACAATCCTTTGATTAATGCATTGATAACGCATAATTGATCTTTCATTTTGATATTATAACCTTCTTCAAAATGAAAATGAAACTTTATTTTTTATTTTGGCATTTTCTTTAGATTTTTTTTCAGAATAACACATAAGGCAATGTGAGAGAACAATCACTTCTAAATATAGATTTCAGTCAATCGTATTGGATTCAGAAAATTTTATTTATGTCATACATTATTTTGAACATATTTTGCTCTTTTTTCATGGTCTCTGCATATTTATGCAATCAATGAAAAGCTTAATAAGCCATTGTGGTTATTTTAAACATTATTAATCGTTAAGCAAATACCTTTATTGAATATTACTTACATAAAATGCATTATTATTGAAGTAATTTGACACTGCATAAGATATAACGTAAGAACTTAAGATTGATGGAAGCTTTTTAAATGAACTATGTAGTATTTCTTACTTGAAGAAATATCCATATGTAGTTTACTGTATGTCACAAATGTTGAAAAAGAAACTTCAAAAGGCCGAAAATACACTCAAAAAGTGCCTAAAAATCTCGCTATTCAACTGTAACTGGGAAGGAACCTGGATACTTGCAGTACAGAAATGGCAGGAACTAATTCATAAATACAAGGACATTAAAAGACGGTGGTAAAACACGAATAATTCACTTCTTATATAATTCTGATACGGCTCTTATGAAGTTCAATGCAACATACGTAGTCTCTGGAGTGATTGCCCGTTGAATCTGCTTCTGATAAGGGTCTTATGAATTTCAATGTAACAGACGTAGTCTCTGGAGTGATTGCCCGTTGAATCTGCTTCTGATAAGGGTCTTATGAATTTCAATGTAACAGACGTAGTCTCTGGAGTGATTGCCCGTTGAATCTGTTTGTGTGGAATCTACTTCTGGATGAATATGACATCGCTTTAAGATGAGATTATTTCTTAAAAACAGATAGAAAGCCATTGCTTAATTTTTGGTCAAAATTTTCCCGAATATTTACACTTGGGTTTGAGAATGCATATTCTATTGAATGATATTAAAGCAACAAGGTCGTTCATTTAAATAATTGATATAAGTAATTAAATAGACAATATGAGATAGTTTTAAAAATGTTAATCCTGTTCATTATTGCAAAGAGACTTAATGAAACATGAATTCACAATTAATGATGTTTCACTATTGTTCTCTCATGCTATTTCAATTTCTTTTAGCTATTGTGCTTTTGCAGATAGTGATTGCAAGTTTTTTTTCTATATGTTAACTAATTATAAAAACTGTAATATTTAAGAATCTGGCAATTAAAAAATCAAGCAATTTTAGGATTAATCCTTATGCCAACATCAAAATAGATAACTGAACAGATACAGAATATGACAGGAAATAGTGGTGTTATTGGAAAATATTTGCTAAATTTTACACATTCTAGAAACATTTGAAAAAAATTGGATTTTTATCTATTCTAATAAAAGTTATATTCCGATATAATATGCTTGCTTAAGCCTTTTTATTCAAGAACAAAACCCAAATGAAATAATATTTTCATCGTGTGACTCATCATACAAGTAAAAGCAAGTTTCATTCTTTTCCAGCTATAAATAAAAACAGTGAAATAATTCAATAAAATAAGTGTGGAATGTTTTTTAAGCAATTTTTTATGAATTTTTTGTGATTTCATTATGAAATGAGAGAACCATTTTGGCGTAAAAATTTAACAATTATTTTACGCGATAAACTTTAAACATTTATGAAATATTAACAATGGTTTATAATTCTAAATTCTGAAATGTATATTTGTTAATTTAAATTAATTAAAAATCAAATTAAAATTTTACTTTTTAGTAAGCAAATTTATTAAAATACTGATATTAATCAAAAAATTGTTTCCCAAAAGATTAAATTTCAATTTAAAAAATTTACGTAAATCAGAAAATCCAAACTGTTGAACAGTTTATTCATTAAATATTACAAATCATACAACTTAACTTAATTTTCATGGATTCAGATTTAATCAATATATGTTTTACAATATTAAATAGAAGAGAGAGAGAGACAATTTTCAATGCAATTAAAATGAAAAGATAAATAACAGAATTATTTAAATTTCTTAACTTAAAGAAAAATACTTAGACACGCATTTATTATAACATTATAGGGTTTTTTTCTGTTTTTTGTCACCGCAAAAAAACTGTTTTCATAATTTTGTTTTAAAAAATGCATTAAAACGTATTCTTGCAGATTTCCCAACTTAATTATTAGGATTAGGTTATAGAATAAAAATTATATTAATGTCTTCTCATAAAAAGATAATCCATTTTTTACGTAAGTTATTAATGGTAGCTGCGGGACATTAAACGATAATTTAACAGAGAAAAGTATAGTTTATTTGAGATCTTTACAATATTTCCTGAAGTGTTTGTTGTTTAGGTCAAACTTTATAATGAACAAAAAGTGTTACTGACTCAAAAAGAGAAAATCAAATAGATTCATTGAATCCTTCATTCATTTATATATATATATATATATATATATATATATATATATATATATATATATATATATATATATATATATATATATATATATATATATATATATATATATATATATATATATATATATATATATATATATATATATATATATATATATATATATATATATATATGTATGTATATATATATATATATATATATATATATATATATATATATATATATATATATATATATATATATATATATATATATATATATATATATATATATATATATATATATATATAAATATACAAGTTCGACCTAATGGATATATTTAGAATTTGCATAATTTGCAAGCTTAATAGCTAGAAAGCTAAATTTTGCTCCAAAGAAAATCTTCTTCATCTCGTTTTATATTATAAATAAACTTCCCTCTTTTAATGAATGGTCCTTTTAGAGCAACTATGTGAAAGTAAAATTATAAGAAACTTCAAATTTACTTTATTTGTAATGGAGATAATACAGAATCAAAAACAATAACACGTAAAAGTAAACAATAATAATAGCAAAGCAGTAG
>JAJQOW010001954.1:0-28309 GCA_037975125.1 Latrodectus hesperus | reverse complement strand
TATAATAATATCTATTATATAATTATATATATATATATATATATATATATATATATATATATATATATATATATATATATATATATATATATATACAAGGGCGAGTCAAATGAAAGTGAGCCAATGCGAATATATGGCAAACAGAGTACTTTATTTAAAAGTACTCTCCATGAACATTGAGACATTTATCCCATTAACAAATGAGGCGCGTGATACCCGTCTCATAAAACTCCTTGGGCTGTTGATTCAAAAGGTCTGTAACCGACTCCTTCACGGCGGCGTCCGACACGAATCTGGTATCCTTCAGATGTTTTTTCAGTTTCCCGAAAATGTGAAATTCGCATGGCGACAAATCTTGGCTGTATGGAGGATGTTGCAGAGTGTCCCACTTGAACTTTGCCAGTTGTGTCTTAACCACATCAGCGACGTGGGGACGAGCATTGTCGTGTAGCAAGATCACACCATTCGTCAATCTTCCAGGTCGTTTGTTCTTGATTGCGACACGCAGCCGATCCAGCGTTGCGCAATATCGCGAACTATTGATAGTCTCTCCACGTTTAGCAAATTCAACCAGTAATGGCCCCTGACGATCGAAAAAAAGTCAATAGCACCTTTCCCGAGGAAATAACAGCCTTTGCTTTCTTCGGGAGTGGTGAATTCAAATGTTTCCACTGTAAGCTTTGCCGGCGTGTTTCAGGTTCGTAGTGGTGGCACCATGATTTGTCTCCAGTCACAATTGCAGACAAGAAGTCGTCACCCTCATTGTGATACCGGATGAGATGAGTCAAAGCAGCGCCGAACCTCTCCGTCTTCTGGCGGTCGTTCAAAATCTTGGGCATCCATTGAGCACACAAAAGCCGATAAACGAGATGATCATGAATTATGGTGTGAACCAAACCGTGACTGATTTTCACACACTCTGCCAGTTCATCGATGCTTATCCTTCGTTCTTGTCTAACCAGCTCATCAACCTGTGCAATTGTGTCGGGGATGATTGCAAGGTGGCTTTGGCCCGGTCTTGGATCGTCTTTGCAACTTTCACGTCCTTCTCTAAACCGTTTGCTCCAACGTTTCACAGTGGCCAATGCGATGTAATGTTCACCGTACGCAGCAGTCATACGGTGACTAATTTCATGTTAGGAAACACCTTCAGCTGTCAAAAACCTGACCACACCACGCTGTTTCTCTTTTGGAGCGTCCATTGTGTCACGTTACCGTCTTCAACCCAGTGTAAGAGCGCCTTAAAGAACTTTAACCGCACACTTTTGCGCCACTTTCGTAAATGAAGGCTGTCTCTGTGCTAAGCGCATGCGCCGCAGATGATGGACCGAACCATTCTTGCTGAGGAGGGGTTGTCTCACTTTCATTTGACTTGCCCTTATATATATATGTATATATATATATATATATATATATATATATATATACTGCTCAAAACAATTAAAGGATATTGTAAGTTTTACATAAAATAAAGATAAAGATGCTGAAAATGGAAGAAGAGAATCACAAATGAAAATTTTTCTGATTTTCAAACTGTGGAGTATGCTAATTTTGAGTTCGACGTCAAAAACGTCACTTCAGCAGCAGTGAATGAAATTTGACTTTCAACTGAACAAAAGACAATGAATACAAGGATGATCGGTATTCAGTGACTGATTTGTTTCGCTGAGTACAATGTCTCAGCGAAGTCATTTAACCGATTCAGAAGCTTGGAGAGTTGTTGGTAGGTTAGAAGGAGGCCAAATTCAAGCCGGAGTAGTGCCAGCCATTGGAGTGTCACAAAGTGTGATTTACAGGATTTGGAACCATTTTTTGGAGACTGGAAGTGCAGGCCGAAGACCAGAGCAAGGTCGTAGACTGGCAACAACGCCTAATGAAGATCGTTATTTAGTGTTAACGGCTCAGAGAAACCGAAATATGAACGGTATTCTTCTCCATCAACACCTTCGCTCGGCTGCTGACATCACGGTTTCAACTCAGACTATCCGAAACCAGCTCCATGGTGTAGGTCTGTATGCTCGTCGACCGATGGTATGTGTTAAACTAACATCAAGGCATCGTCGCGACCGCAAGGAGGGGCAACAGAGCATGTGAAATGAAGGAAAAATGAATGGAGCTGATATTTTTTCTGACGAGTCTCGTTTTTCTGTTCATCCTGATAATAGACGTATTTTCACCTGGAGGGACCGTGTCAGTTGGAATAATCCAGCGTTCGTGCACGAAAGTTTCAGATTTGGTGGTGGGGAAGTGTTGGTGTATGGTGGCATCTCCATTGACGGGTGCACAGACCTATATATCATTCGAGATGGACCTCTGACTGGTCGCTGATATAGGAATGAGATCCTCAGACCTATTGTAGTCCCTTACGCTGCAGCAATCGGAGATGACTTCATTTTAATGGACGATAACTCCAGGTCACATCGTGCTAACCAGGTGGAGTATTTCCTTTTCAAGGAAGGAATCGTACGAATGGAATGACCAGCGTGTTCTCCAGACATGAATCCAATAGAGCATGTTTGGGACGCTCTAGGAAGACGAGTTGCTGGCCACCAACCACCCCCACAAACTCTATAAGCACTGGAAGGAGCTCTTCTGGAAGAGTTGGAGAGAATACCCCAACTCGTGATTAATAGCCTCATTGACTCCATGCCTCAAAGGTGTTCAACGTTGCTGGCCGTCCGTGGAAACCATACCCCCTACTGAAAATGACTTTCTTTGAAGACAACACCTTATCTTATTCTTTTTTTCTCATATGCACAAATTGTGTTTTTTTCCTTTTGTACACAAATGCGCAATAAAATGTATTTTTTTCTTCCAAACATGTGTAATTTATTCTCATATAACCTACTACGTCAGTTGACCACGTATTAATCAGCTAAAAAGTTTCCCAGCCACAAGATCCACCTAAAACCGCAATATCCTTTAATTGTTTTGAGCAGTGTATATATATATATATATATATATATATATATATATATATATATATATATATATATATATATATATATATATAATATATATATATATATATATATATATATATATATATATATATATATATATATATATATATATATATATATATAAATATATATATATATATATATATATATATATATATATATATATATATATATATATATATATATATATATATATATATATATATATATATATATATATATATATATATATATATATATATATATATATATATATATATATATATTGGCACAATTATAAATGTTTCATTATAAGTTTCTAAATCTGGATTTTCTACACGAAGTCTTTAATCATGAAATAACTCGATTATCATTTTGGAGCGGAATTGAATCAATGTCTCTGAAAGAACTTATAATTATCTTCGATTCTTTTATTTATGGGAAATATTTATCACGGTGCTAAATCAATAAATACATCACAGAAAAGGTACGATGAATTTACTGATTACTTTTGCCGCACCAGTTGCATAAAAGCATCTTTAGGATATGGAATGGAATTGAAATGAATAATATGCTGATAATTTAAGTCTGAAAATAATTTTCCCTATATTGTTACCTTGCATGATTTCTGATAGATTTAGAAAAGGAATCCTTACTTACACGAATTATTTTTGCATGAATAGCAGTTTCTGAGACAAAGGAGAATAATTTAATTACAGGTATAATTATTTCTCATGTTTTGGTTGGAAATTCGGAAAATTCTTCAAGTTTGTTCAGAGTTATGTCTCTTTTCACATAGACAAGAATGTTTTGTGAAGGCTGAAATATATGGATAAAATATAATATTCTATACAAATATTTTATTATGTTAACAGCAGTGTAGGAAATATTGTCTTTTTATGAATACATTAGAGGAATTAATATCTGTCGGTTTGGATGCCTTGGAATTTTCCTAACGAAAAGCTTCTAAGTGAAAGGTTTTGGGCTCAATCCCAGCCACTAGTAAGCAATGGGAGAATGATGTTTCACTTCTGTCTTCTACTTGCATGTCTCTCAGTTTAGATTTTGCTTAGAAATTTCCGGGTTTTCTCCTTTGTGACAAGTTAATACAGCTGGCTATCTTTAAAAGACTTCTTGAAAAGCAAATTTTGTGATAGCCCTAAAGAGTGCCTTAAAACAACTTTAGGCTATAAAGTTTACCAGTAATTAAAAATATTTCGTATTATCTAATACTTAATGCATGTGTATTTATCGAGGTTGGTGCTTCTGAGATTTCCAAATTTCCTTCCTTGTGAAGGTGAATACATTCCCCTATTTACGAAATAGCCCTTCAAAAAGGCAACTTACGCTATTGATATTAAAATGCGCTTTAAACTGTTCGCTATCCAATACATATATGTCATAAATTAAATTATATATAACTTTATAGTACATTATATATAACTGACATTGTATGTTATAACCAGGTATTATTTATAACTTTATATATTTTCTAAAATTAATAATACTTTACAAAATAAATATGAAAGATGAAATTTTCTGTACATTTGCTTTTTAGGCATTTTTTATTAAGTGTAAATATACTGTTGATGGAATAATGTTATTAAGGCTCAATAAGGAATATGAACATTCTAAAATAATATTCCGGGAAATTCCAAATAGTACTCATGTTTTCCATAGAATAAAAATATTACTATGCAATGTATGAAAGAATTGACATAGTGAAAGTTTCATTTCAAAACATTTATCTCAAAAATATCATACTTTAATGAAAAAAATAGACATCGCTATTTTAAAACTTTTATTAAAATATGTAAAATTAAGCGCTGTACAAAATAAAATGCAACAATTTTTTATTAAAAAAACAAAAGGAATTATTAATCTAATTGTTGCATTGAAGAGGGAAAATTTGGGGATTTATATATAATTTTATGTGTGCATGCCTGTATACGTAAGTGCATATATATTTTCTTCTCCAAATTAATCCTGCTTTCATGTTCGCAATCATCATGATACAAAACCAATTTTTTGTGATACAAATCGGAGTGAAGTTATGAATTTTAATACTTGCTAAAATAAGGCTCTAAATGCAAATGCCAAATCTTGTTCTGGAATGGATGCTAAAATGTCATGTGTTTTACCACGTGACGCTTGAAATGACTCTGTAATGTTTTTCATATTTTTCTAGTTCATAACTTGAAAGCATGCGTTTGTCTTAGAAAAATGTGAAACATTAATCTTTTTGCATACATTGTCATATAAATTTCAGTCTTCTTATAAATACATGTGTATTTTACAAAATGTCAATTTTCTAGTTTTGCCAGGAATATGTGCATGGCTCTAATCATAATTTATTGAGCGTAGCATATCAAAAACTTCTCAGATTTGATACATTATTTTTTATAGGTAATTATCTTCTTATAAAATCTACTGATATTTTAATACAAATCGCTAATAGCTGTTATATAAAAAAGAAAAATGTTTTAAGAATTATTAAAGAAAGTGATTATTTTAATATAATGTTTATTTGGAGCATATTTCGAATTTATTTAATGACTAATTTCTGAATGTTCATTTAAACCTAAATATTCTTGAAAATGTATCAAACTATTGAAAACTGAGTTCGGAAAACTCATAAGAATAACATTAATATGTGTATATAACTATGGAAGCATAATTTCAGAAAATAATTTGTAAAATTGAGTAAATGATAAGTTTATGAACAGTTAAAGATAATCACATTATTTGATATCAATTTTTGGATATATACTATCATCTGTAGGCTTTTAACAACAATTGCGTTTTGCTTCCAGTAAAATCTGTTTTAACAATGATAGCTATTTGCACATTTCTAGTAGAGGATAATCGAAAATCTTCTATTCGCGTATCCCGGTGAATGAATAAATAAAGTCATAATCCTAACATCTATTTTCCTCAATCAGTTGTTAAGTATTAAGCCATGGTTTCCCAGTTCGAAAAATGCAGTCACAAGATTATCATGAACCATATGCTCAAATAATTTGACTATACATAGATGATCGTTTAATAGCAGAAAAATTTTGTAAAGTACTTAATGATCTTCTGAATCTTGATTTTCACAGACTTTTTCTAGATAATAGGGTATATTTATATGTAAAAATCGTATCAAATCAGTAAATGCTCAAACTGACTCGATTATGCATTTACGTATTCTTAGTTATGCCCAAATTGATTCAGTTCCATGCATCCCAATTATGTCCGAATTCACTCACTTTTAGCGAGCATTCATAAACGTACTTGCAGAAAATCAAAGCACTCTTTTATCCTTTTTATACACCAGCTGGTTCTCGAACACAGGATGCTCCATTGTCAAATAAATTGATTCTACTAAATTGTCAAGGTGCCTCTAACTATTTTTCGAATTTAAACAATTGGTTATTTAACACACTACCAGCAACTAAAGTCAGATGGATAGTCATGGCTCTTCATACTGAAGCAGATTTTACTTAGACGCAACCATAATTATGGTAGGAAACATGATTTAAAAATATTATTAAAGGGTAATTACGTGATACACATAAATATATTATTCAAACCTTACATCGACTCATACCAATATCAGCAGAAATATCCTGCATGCAATCCCAAATGAGGTGAAGAAAATTAATTATGGATTTTCTCGCTCTACCACGTGACTGGCAACTGAGTCATCATTTTACATCACGTAACAGCACGTGATTGGCTCGTTGCAGTTAACACCATGTCACACGTTGTATGTGATTGGTGGTAAAGGTGTTATGAATCCATAATTGGTTTTGCACTTTATTGAACGAAAATTAGTTTGAATAAAACTAGCACATAGTTTTGAAATCCAAACTTTTAATTGCCTTAAAGTTTATTTCTGTTCATTCTACTTATATTGCAATTCGAAAATAATTTCATTATTGCTCTATTTTTTGATAAAATAGTTATGGTCCATATACATTTAATTAAAAAAATATACTTCAGTAAAAAAATCAACGAAAACAATAGACAAAATAAGATTTTTATAAATACATTTTTAAATAAAGCAGTGAAAATACAAGAATTCCAAATCCAAAACTTTTATTTTATTAATTTGATTTTTGCTTCATCAAGTAAGATTGCTTTTTTTCTTTTTCAGTGTTTTCTTTGCTTCGAAATATATTTAATTCTAATCCTCTCACTTTATTACTTTATTATCACAAGCATATATTATCTATTATTTTTAATTCTTGTTTTAAACATGAATTGGAATAGACTTTAATTCGATTTTCTGTCACTGAAAGATTACTTTTTGAAAAAGAAGATTAATTAAGCTAGGAGCTACAACTTAATGTGTGTGTGTGTATTTCGTATTAATATTAAGAGACTCATTTCCGAGGTAGGTAATAACTGTTAAACAAGGGCCTTTTACAAACAATATATATATATATATATATATATATATATATATATATATATATATATATATATATATATATATATATATATATATATATATATTGTTACAAATTTGTAAATAATGATTATATTTGTCGTAAAATATCTCAGACAGATCAGAAATTCTCACATTTTGGGCAAAAATTGCGGTATTTAGACGTGTTGTAGTTTAAAAGCGGATTTCCTAATGATTTGGCGACTTGGCGACAGTTGGCGACTTGGCGACGGTTGGCGAGATTTTTGGCGACTTGGCGAGAAATCGATACTTCTGGAAACATCCATCACCTAAGCTCTAGGACCAATATTTTTCGAGATAGCCTAGAAGCTTCCAGAACCTTGGCGAAATTGGTAGATTTCTCCGTCAAGTCAGGTATAAATACCGCAGCCCGACATGGAAGAGTCAGTTTTTGTGAAGATAGTCAGTGAGTGAAAACGATTAGTTGTGACTGCTAGTTGTTCTCTGTCTGAGGTATTTGAGACCTGTGTTTGGAAGTTGTTTCTTATTGTATCTGACGAATTGTAGCTGTATAATTGTGATTGTTACAGCGGAAATTTCGTTTATCTAGTGAAGTTTTTACGAAGAAAAGTCTTGTGTTCATTAAGTGGTTGCTTTATTCAACTCTCAATCAACACGAACCCGTGGAGCTCGGTACAACTGGTGTCAGAATCGGGGTTGAAAAGTTGATGCAGCGTGTCACAAGAAAAATGGATATGGATTTAATGAAAAGTCTTCTCGAAAAATTAGCGGAGCAGATGGCTGAGATGAAAGCTGGACAAGAAAATATGAAAACCGAGATGAAAGCTGGACAAGAAGAGATGAAAACCGAGATGATGAAAGAGATAAAATCTGGACAGGAGGAACTTAAGAAGGACATTGTAAGTGTTAAAGAAGAATTCTCCAACATCATTCAGGAGAAGATGAATGCAATGGAAGATAAGGTAACTTCAGTTGAAACTAAAGTTCTGGAGATAGAAGAAAACGTTGAAGTAGCATTAGACAATATGAATAAGAAGATTGAAAGCTTGGAGAAGCAAATATCAAACAAACATGAGGAACCCAACGTGACATTTGTGCCTTCCCTAGCCAATATTAAAGTCTCAACATTTGATGGGAAATCATCCTGGCAAGTATACAAGATCCAGTTTATGATGGTAGCGGAAGCTAATGGATGGAATCCCCGAGCCCAAGCTTTTCACCTGGCGGCTTCTTTAAGAGGAGACGCGGCTGACATCCTCGAGACGCTTCCGGAGGAGCAGAGGCACGATTTCCAAGCCCTATCGAGTGCGCTTGAGCTGCGGTTTGGAGATAAGTGCACTAAAGAATATAGCAGACTACAGTTAAAGTCCCGCTATCAAAAAGCGGGTGAAAGTCTGCAAGAATTGGCTGCCGATATTCAGAGACTTTCCCATCTAGCATTTTCGGACTGCCCAGCTGAGACACGTCAAGATCTGGCTCTCCATCACTTCATCGATAGTGTGAGGGATCCGGAGATACAGAAAACACTTAGACTCGCCGATGTCAAAGATATTGGATCTGCCCTAGTCTACGCACATAAGATAGAGGCTGCCCAGCAGGCCGCGCGTAAAGACCGGCACTCAATCAGAGCCGTCTCTACTACTGATACGGACTATGATCTCAGAAAGCAAATCGAAGATCTGCGGCGAAAATTCCGTAACTTAGAATTGAGTAAAGGTGGCAGAAACACGAAAATTCAGTGTTGGACTTGCGGTGCAGTCGGACACGTTCAGAGAGACTGCCCGAAACGAAAAAATGGTGGAAATGATCTTCCACCACAGCAGGGAAACTAATATGTGGCCATCTCGCGGGGCGGAGATGTCCAGAGAGTCAGAAGCCCCATTTCAAATTGTTTCACATTTCTTCCGTAAGTAGCGGCGACAACGGACTTTTCGTTATGGGACATGTCAACGAAGTTCCCTGCAGAATGATAATCGATACTGGAGCCAACGTAACTATCATTAGGACAGATTTGGCTCGCAAACTTGGTGACAAACTCATCTGGACGCCGCCCTGCATTACCCTCCAAACTGTGACAGGTGACAAGATTAAAGTGCATGGAAAAATAAATCTAAACATTGCATTTGGGAATGCCGTGTACCATCATATGGCATATGTCGCTGATATAAATGACGAATTTATTCTCGGATTGGACTTTCTCAAAGAAAACCATTTCAAGTTAGATTTTAAAAATAATGAACTACACTCATGTTCTGAAGACATAGCGATTTTTAAGACGAAATATTCAGATATTAAAACAGTCCATCATATAACTGCGAAGAGTGAAACAACATTACCACCAAGAACTGAGACAATAGTTTGCGGAGCTCTTTCAGAAGATAATAATTTTCATTATGGATTGACTGAATATCCAGATTCCGACAATAGCGTTAAAGGAGTACTAGTGGCTTCTTCACTCGTCGACCTTTCACGAAATGTAATCCCGGTAAGAGTTGCTAATCTAAGTAATAAGGTAAAACTTATAAAAGAAGGAGAAGTTGCTAGCGACTTGCACTCCAGTGACCTGTATTAACCGAAATTGTCAAGCCACACTATCTGAGCCTCCTGACACTCTAATTAATGAACTCCTTCAGAGAGCAGAGTTAGATGATAAACAGAGGAATGCTGCAAGAAATTTATTATTAGAATTCGGAGATCTCTTTTCCAAGAAATCAGATGATGTTGGGCGAACCAAATTGACGCAGCACCGAATCAATACAGGAAATCATCCACCCATTAAACAACATCCGAGAAGATTGCCATTCGCTAAGCAGGAAGAGGTGGATAATCTTCTGATGGAAATGCAACAGAATGACATTATTGAGCCATCAGAGAGTCCTTGGGCTTCGCCTATTGTTTTAGTTCGGAAGAAAGATGGTTCTACCCGATTCTGCGTTGACTATCGTCGGTTAAACAACATCACTAAAAAAGATAGTTACCCTCTTCCTAGGATTGACGATACACTTGATGCTTTATCCGGAAAACAATGGTTTTCGACTTTGGATCTCAAGAGTGGTTATTGGCAAGTAGAGATACATCCTGAGGATCGAGAAAAGACTGCATTCACCACAGGACAAGGACTTTGGCAGTTCAAGGTTATGCCATTTGGGCTTTGCAATGCACCTGCAACGTTTGAGCGCCTGATGGAGACAGTATTACGAGGACTTTCCTACGAAGCCTGTTTGGTATATTTGGACGATATCATTATTGTAGGGCGCACATTCGAAGACCATTTAAGAAACATCCGAAAGGTGCTGGAAAAATTAAAAATGGCCAACCTGAAGCTGAATCCTTGCAAATGTAATTTATTCCGACGTGAAGTAAGCTATCTGGGACACATTATTTCTGCTGAAGGTGTAAGAACAGATCCTGAAAAGATCTCCGCAGTCAAGGACTGGAGTCGTCCAAAAGATGTCCACCAATTAAGAAGTTTTCTTGGACTATGCACATATTACAGGAAATTTGTTAAGGGTTTTTCAAGTATTGCCAGACCTCTTCACAAGTTGACAGAAGTTAAACAGAGATTTCTATGGACAGATGAATGTGAGAAAGCTTTTAAGCAACTGAAGGAGGCGTTGACATCTTCGCCCGTTCTTGCATATCCCCAGCCCGAAAAATTATTCATTTTAGATACGGATGCCAGCAACGAAAATATCGGAGCTGTTTTGTCGCAAGAAATTGATGATAAAGAATGTGTCATTGCTTATTGGAGTAAATGTCTATCGAAACCAGAGCGGAATTACTGTACAACCAGGAAGGAATTGCTGGCAATCGTTAAAGCCATAGAACATTTCCACCATTATCTCTATGGAAGAAAGTTCTTGCTCCGGACAGATCACGCATCCTTAACCTGGCTTTTGAATTTTAAAAATCCGGAAGGACAGGTAGCCAGATGGATTCAACGACTCCAGGAGTTTGACTTTGAAATACGTCATCGCAAAGGAACTCTTCATGGAAATGCTGATGCACTATCAAGGAAACCGTGTAATGAAAGCTGCCGATATTGTTCTAGAGTAGAGAAGAACTATCAGCTGATAAATACTTCGGTACGCCAAGTTACTGTTTCACCTCCATCAAAACCAGACCCATGGAGTGATAAAGGACTTAGGGAAGCCCAAAAAGAAGACCCAGATATAAATCCAATTCTTGAATTGAAAGAATCTTCCAGTATGAAACCAAGTTGGCAGGATATCTCCACCTACAGTCCTGCTACTAAGCAATATTGGGCTCTTTGGGACTCACTCCATATAAGAAATGGTGTCTTATACAGGAAATGGGAGTCCGATGATGGACGTAATTTCAAATGGCAGCTTGTTCTTCCAAAATCAAGAATTTCAGATGTTTTGAAAGAATTGCATAGTAGTTCAACTGGAGGCCACTTTGGAGTAATGAAAACTCTACAAAAGGTTCGAGAACGCTTCTATTGGAGCAAAACTAGACAAGATGTAGAGAAATGGTGTCAATCTTGTGATGACTGTGCGGCACGTAAGGGACCAAAGAAACGTAGCCGAGGAAGGTTGCAGCGGTACAACGTAGGAGCACCTTTTGAGCGAATAGCATTAGACATTTTGGGTCCTTTACCACGATCTTCAAATGGCAACAAATACATACTAGTTGTCATGGACTACTTTACTAAGTGGCCTGAAGCGTTTGCAATCCCAGATCAAGAGGCGATTACAGTAGCCGAGGTTCTAGTGCATCAATGGGTTTCCAGATTCGGCACACCCTTACAAATCCATTCTGATCAAGGGACAAATTTCACCTCTGTTGTGTTTAAAGGGATGTGTCAAATTCTCGGAATAGACAAGACGCAGACCACGCCACTACACCCACAATCGGACGGCATGGTAGAGAGATTTAACAGAACCATCTTGAATAATCTCTCACTTATGGTTTCCAGAAATCAGCAAGATTCGGATTTGAAGTTACCGCTGTTTCTGCTTGCATATCGCAATGCTGTCCATGAGACTACCGGATATACTCCTTCACAGATGCTCTTTGGTCGCGAACTTCGTCTCCCTTGTGATCTTCAGTTTGGTCGTCCACCGGATACATCTTCATCGCCAGAGGAATACCTTCGAGACCTTCAGGCACGTCTTGAAGATGTCCATAACTTCGCTCGAGACCGAATCAACCTGACGACCGAAAGAATGAAGACAAGGTATGACACAAGAGCGACGGGACATGAATTCCAAGAAGGTGACAAAGTTTGGTTGTGGAACCCGATTCGACGTAAAGGACTTTCTCCAAAGTTGCAAGCCAACTGGGAAGGTCCCTACACAGTCCTAAAAAGACTGAACGACGTCGTGGTTCGTTTAAGAAAATCATCTGCTTCAAAACCAAAGGTAGTACATTATGATAGATTAGCTCCTTATCGTAATGTAGAGTAAAAATCAGTAGACCATGGTCTGTTTGTAAATAGTATAGATAATTTTAATCTTTTCTATTTTCTTGTATTTTTAGTTGCTTGTGTATGTAATGTGCTCTGTATCCTCTTGAAATGTAAATTCTTTTATATTAAATTTGGCCTCCTGTCAGGGGATTGTACTACCCGGGACGTGCAGTCCTTGAGAGGGGGGCAATGTTACAAATTTGTAAATAATGATTATATTTGTCGTAAAATATCTCAGACAGATCAGAAATTCTCACATTTTGGGCAAAAATTGCGGTATTTAGACGTGTTGTAGTTTAAAAGCGGATTTCCTAATGATTTGGCGACTTGGCGACAGTTGGCGACTTGGCGATGGTTGGCGAGATTTTTGGCGACTTGGCGAGAAATCGATACTTCTGGAAACATCCATCACCTAAGCTCTAGGACCAATATTTTTCGAGATAGCCTAGAAGCTTCCAGAACCTTGGCGAAATTGGTAGATTTCTCCGCCAAGTCAGGTATAAATACCGCAGCCCGACATGGAAGAGTCAGTTTTTGTGAAGATAGTCAGTGAGTGAAAACGATTAGTTGTGACTGCTAGTTGTTCTCTGTCTGAGGTATTTGAGACCTGTGTTTGGAAGTTGTTTCTTATTGTATCTGACGAATTGTAGCTGTATAATTGTGATTGTTACAGCGGAAATTTCGTTTATCTAGTGAAGTTTTTACGAATAAAAGTCTTGTGTTCATTAAGTGGTTGCTTTATTCAACTCTCAATCAACACGAACCCGTGGAGCTCGGTACAATATATATATATAATTAATAGTATAATTTATAAAATGCAATAAATATAATGAAACAAAATACAATGAAAAATGCCAAATGGAAAATAGTACATTGAAAAATTAAATGCCAAAAGTAGAATATTAAATGGAAGACAATATATTGAAATATTAAAGCATTGAAATATTAAATGGAAAACAATATATTGAAATATTAAATGGAAAATAATATATTGAAAAGAATTACATTGAAAATACTTGAAAGAAAGATAGATATAAATGGAATAAAGTACCAACATGGCCAGCTTCATTAGGGGTGTTGACCACATTGGCACAATTATGGCTTTTCTGCAATGGCCCAAGACATAGTCTTAAAAAAGCCATTACACCCCAAAGCCATACCAAAAATTCAAACCAAAGCATCAAACAAGAATAAAAGAAGCAAAATTTAATCCAAAATATGTAAGTAGAATTTAATCTAAAATATATAAGTCAAAATCCAATGTTGCCAAAGTACACTCAATATATATACAATATATACAGGGTGATTATAAAAAAACTGTGCCAACATCTGCACTTCTAGCGTCCATTCTATTTAACCGATGAAGATGATACTTCAAATATAGTTCTTTTGAAATATGCGCTCGAGATTCTGTGAATGGCAACACAGTGGCCCTCGCGGTTACAGTTATAGTGACAGAAACTCGAAATTTTCGAATGGCAACGCCTACTTTTTACCATCGCAAAATGTTCAGCACATGCGAAAACCCTAAATAGCGTTGAAACAGTACCGATATGTCCGAAAACCGACGTGTTATGCACATACAAAAAGGTCTTCAAGGCACACGGAGGAATAATGCATACGACAGAGACAAGACACTGCTCAATGATGAGAACACATAGAGAAAAAAAATCTTTATTAATTTCAAACATTTTCCACATGAGTGCCATCACAGGCAATTACGCATTGCATGCGGGAGACGGTGGACAATGTCGCTGAACGCAGCATGGCACGAGGGATGTTTCCAATCTCACGCCGTATAGAATCCTTTAAGTCCGACAATGTTTGAGGATTGCACAGATAAACTCTGGATTTGAGATAGCCCCAAAACCAGAAATCCATAGGCGTCAGATCTGGGGATCGCGCAGGCCACGGAAAAGGATAATAGCGTGAGATGATGCGATCACCAAAATGCTGATCCAGGAGCCTTTTAACTGACCTCGCTATATGTGGAGGTGCGCCATCTTGCATCCAAACAATGTCATTGAGTGCATTCAGCCGACGCAACTCCGGTAAGACATAATTTTTCAGCATGGCTGCATACCGAGGGCCCGTTACAGAATATGTTGCAGGGCCAGTCGGGGTCGTTTCCTCAAAGAAGAACGGGCCCAGAACAAATGTAGCTGTAATGCCGCACCACGCAGTCACTTTGGCGTCAAATAATGGTACTGGCGCCACAGCATGAGGATTCGTCTCTCCCCAGTGCACACAATTCTTTGTGTTAATGCTGCCATTTAAGGTGAAATGCGCCTCGTCCGTCCATAGTATGCGAAGTGGCCACTCGTTATCCGCATCATATCGTAACAAAAATGCATTTGCGAAGTCCAGACGTTGTTGTGGGTCACCCGGCTCCAACATCTGGACGCGCTGGAACCGATAGGGAAACATGTGAAGTACCGAGCGCAAGAGCTTGCGGACCGTTGAGTTCGGAATATCCAACACGCGCGCTATGCCTCTTGCGGTTTCTGTGTGTCCTGCAGTCACTGTATGGTGCACTTTCATGACAACGTCCTCAGAAACAGTTGGCCATTCGGAGCGCTGTTTGTCACAGGTGCAGCCTGTATCTTCGAATTTCCGCACTAAATCACGCAGAGCTTGCAGAGTACATGGGCCGCGTCGTTGTCGATGATTGCGGCGATACACACGCAAGGCTTCCGCAGCGTTCATCCCATTTTGGTAATAGAGGTTGATCAATTCACCGCGAACTTTCCTAGGAAGACTCATATCGTCGGCATGTGCGAGTTCCCGAATGACGACTTCGCATACCCGCTTGGTATTTTATAGGTTTCCTACTCTGAATATCTGGCGACCGGCGTTCTGTGATTGGCTTCTTGACTCTGTCACATGCAAATTTATTGCATGCGCCCAAATCGTGTTTTATTGGCCGGTTTTCAGAACTCTTTTTTGTGTTTGCAGAACACGTCCGTTTTTAGACATATCGGTACCGTTTCAACGCTATTTAGGGTTTTCGCATGTGCTGAACATTTTGCGATGGTAAAAAGTAGACGTTGCCATTCGAACATTTCGAGTTTCTGTCACTATAACTGTAACCGCGTGGGCCACTGTGTTGCCATTCACAGAATCTCGAGCGCATATCTCAAAAGAACTATATTTGAAATATCATCTTGATCGGTTAAATAGAATGGACGCTAGAAGTGCAGATGTTGGCAAAGTTTTTTTATAATCACCCTTTATATACAATACAATATATAATAATCATTAGATTTAAATCATATCTAATTACATATCCAAATTTGCAAGAACCTCACCTTCTACTTTTGGTATTCTACTTTTGGCATTTAATTTTTCAATGTACTATTTTCCATTTGGCATTTTTCATTGTATTTTGTTTCATTATATTTATTGCATTCTTCTTTTGGCATTTAATTTTTCAATGTACTATTTTCCATTTGGCATTTTCATTGTATTTTTTTCATTATATTTATTGCATTTTATAAATTATACTATTAATTATATCTTAGTAATACTATTCCAGCTGCTTTTGCGCTAAATGTATTGCTAAATTTAAAACTTAAAATTTTATATATTCTTGTGCTTTTGGTTATATATCTAACTTTGCATTTATATATATATATATATATATATATATATATATATATATATATATATATATATATATATATATATATATATATATATATATATATATATATATATATATATATATATATATATATATATATATATATATATATATATATATATATATATATATATGCCTTAAAATTTATTCTGCCTTAAGAATATTTTAAATACAATTATGAAAAACTTTATGTCTTAGACTGTTTTTGGAAGTATAACTTTCAATATTTATGGTGTTTTTAATACATAGTTACGCTTTTTAAATGTTACGTCGAAAAACCCTTTCATTGCTCCTTTTAATATTAAAGCAGAATATCAATTTTGATATAGCATTATAAGAAAATATGTTTTTAGAAATATAGTCATCTAGAAAGCTTGCTCTTTAATACTAATATCTAAAGTAAGTATTTTCTTACATTACCTTAAATATAAGTAACTAATATAAAATAGCTTTCAATACTTTTAAAGCGAAATTATTTTCAAAGGAATAAATGGTCATGCTTCAGGATCATAAAATAAAATTACACAAGATTGCTTTTATTATAAAATACTTTATCTTATATCAATAATAACTAAATCAGTAAAAGTATTTTAATTATTGAATCATTTATTTTCAAATAATTGTCTCATGTATACAATACTACATCCTTATTTTCAATCACATAAACTATGCAAAAATTTTAGGAACTTCATTTTATAAAGTGCATTATTTTTAAAGTAACTGAATGTGAAAATAAAATAAGATGATAGTTTCTCGTTAAATATTAACATGTTTGTATGTGTAGTAAAATAATCAATCTGAAAAATGTTTTTAATTTTTTGATACTTTTCATTTATTTTATTTTGTATTATATAATATTTTTATATAAAGTTGTTAAATAACATAAAATTATGTTTTTTGTTACAGCAAATATTTCACTTTTATCGTGTTGAAAACTGAAAGATTATGGTGTCTAGCTCAGATATTATTCTTATTCTTCTGAATCTAATAGATTAAAATGATAGTTTGTGCGCCATACAACATTACTTAGCTATAATGTGATACCTAAACTTCTTTATATTCTAATAGTAGAAGCGTTTGTAAAGTTGACAAATTTCATCTTTTTCCCCGTTGATTAATAAAGAAAAGAGTATTCACTTCTACTCTTGAAAACGCGTCTGTCAGACGAAATGTTGAAATTTTCTCTTTTAGCTTCCTTTCAAAGCGTAGATATAGCCTTAAATGTGTAGGACATCACTGAAAGCAAATGGAAACGGATATTCGATAGCTTTATGCATTCGTGGTGAAAGATTTTGGCTTCATTCAGTCCTGAAAAATACGAATTCAAATATTGCTCTAGATGTTGACACTACACAGGAATCAAGGTAAAATAAACAAATAATTCAGGTTAAATTTTAGAATTTTAAAAGAAAAACTATATAAAGAAAAAAAAACGAAGATATACCAGAGCAAGTACCAAGAAATATGGTTCAGTAATTAATATTAGAAACTACACACTAATTATTTCATCATCAGCTTTCTCCTGCAACTGGTGTTTACAATTTTTTGCAGTATTAAGAAGAAGAATTTTTAGGTAGGCAGGCCCTCCAATGAGATTTTATGCTATATATATGAATCAACGTTGCAATATTTTTAAATCTTAGTGTGATTATTCTTATGTTTGAACCATTTGTTGATATTTCGAATAAATTACTTGTAACGCATCTTTCAAGAACTTGTTGGTTACCACATAGTCTATGTTGAGCTTTCCTTTATCGTATTATTTCCAAAAGATCATAAGCGATTGATTATAAAGAATAAGATCAAAAGATAATTGATTTATAAAGCGAATATTTTATACGTTTGATTTATTGCTAAAATTTTGCTTTTCTGTAATAATTTAAAAAAAGAGAAAAACTCTTGGTTCCATAATAAATATTATTTTAGTTTAGTGTATTAGCTCTTCTTCATGTTATTATTTTAACTGCATTTTTATTCTTTTTTATTTGAAATAATTTTGTAAAATGTGTTAATACGTATATCAAATAACACACTTTTCTTTATTGTCGTCTATCTACTTTGTTGTTAACTTGAAAATTCCTTAGTCATTAAATATAATATATTTCATTTTTTCTTCTCTTCGAAGTTATATGGCTTGTTTGTCAGATTATTTTTGTCACTTCAAATTAAATTGTCCCATCATTTTTATCCATCATTATAGATAAAAAACAAAGTTGGAAAGAAAAATAATTCCTTATAACATGAGTTTGAGATATTTTGTCCGTGATTTGTCTTACACTGATTAAGTGTTTTTACAGATAAATGTATTTGAATTTATCGTTGAACAGTTGAAACTTTCTTTTTTGTCATTTTATGTAAGGAAACCTTATATATTTTATGCAATTGATGAATAAAGCACACTTTGCAACCCTTTATGTGTATAAAAAGTTCTTGTATACCTTTTCAGAGAAAACAATAAATTTTTTCTCATTTTACTTAATTTAAATAATTGTACTTCAAAATCTGTTTTAAAAATACATTGATAAACCTAACTGAACTTTAGCTGGTAAACATAAAATTATATTTCAAAAATAAAATAATTACTTCAAACACAAGGCAATTTTTTGAAATAATAAAGGCAAAGTAATTTAACTTTGAATTTCAAGTAAGAATACCTATTTCTTTTATTGAACTTCATTTATTCATTCTTAAATAATTTATTTTTATATGAAAACGTTAATGTTTTGAAAATGTTCGAGAAATTTCAGTATTTATAAAATAGTGAATATTTTCAACTTCCAAGTCTGAAAAAAATTAAATCAAAATAATTTTTGACAGATAGTAATATGCATTTATGTATGTTCATTTTCAGAAATGAAGAACAAATTAAAAACTTTTTTTCTAACAAATTAAATAGCATTTGATTCTTTTAACTTTTTATCGCATTTTGCAGAATATAAGGTTCATTTTTCCAAGTTCTACACCATTTAAAGTTCATTCCTAATTACAAGTCTGTACACTCGAGATGGAAATCGAACCTGGAAACTGTTGTAACGCAAGCCAGAGCGCAGCCTTTTAGTTATTAGGAATAACCATATTTACAGAAAAGTCAAATTAAAGTTTAATTAAGTGACGATCCATTTTGTTCCGTTTCTTATATATTGTTAGTATTTAAAGACATTTTATAAATTTTCATTTAAAATCGAACCAAGTTAAAAATTTCAGGATAAGTAAACTTAAATTGAAGACACGCTAACAATATTTACACGTAGTGATTTAAATTTTATTACTTAGAAAAATATGCTTTCTTTAAAAAATTATAATTTGCTCAGTTAAAATTACATCTTTATCATTAATATTTGAAAATTTTTCTATTTATTTTAGAAAAGTGTTAATGTGCAAAATTTGTAATTTCAATTTTAAATATAAAATTATAAAGTATGAAGATATTTTTTGATTTTTTATTTAATTGTTCTATTCATTTATTCATGATTATCATTATTAATATTAACGAAAGAATGTTCTGTTTTCTTTGTATTGAATTAATGATATGCAAATTTTCCCAACTTAGCGCAAATATATTTTCGTTAAATTCAAATTATATTTTAAATTCCTCAAAATAACAATAGAATGTAATCTTCTTTCAAAATATATATCACATCTTAAAAAAGTACGATTTACTTTTCCATATCGCCATCTAATTTTTTCAAATACTCGTATTTTGGTGTGATAATTTACATTTTCATTAAAATTATCAATGAATATTAATAGACTTTAGTACTACAATAACTAACACATTTATTCTAATAAATTCAAAATTTTTGTTTTGATAATGTGCTTCGGGAATAGTATTAATTAGTATAATAGCTGTTTATCATTCCGAAGCACAGAATATTATAATTTTAAAGATAACATAATTATATAATTGCATGCTGATTTAATTATTTAAATATTAATTTTCTTTTTTTTAATATTAAAATTACTCTATCTTTATTTATATAAAAACATTAATATTTTATAAGCATCTCACAAGAATTGATTTTTAAAAACTACCATATCTGAGAATATCTTATAAGAAAAATAAAATATAGATTTCAGGTTAATACATATTTTTCTTATTTGTAAATAATTTGAATAGTATTATTTCGTCGGCAATATTTTTTCTTAAGTGTTTTATTTTAAGGAACAGTTTCCAGTAAGATATTTTCAAAATTAAAATGAAAATTTATTACTAATTAAATTTATTACGTAAATAATAGTTAATCTGTATTTATAGTTTAAACAAGAAAAAAATAATTACTTTTCAGAAAACATAGTTAATGTAAAAAACTAGTACTTCATTACCATGTGTAAAGGCTACAAATGTTTTATAATTAGTTTCAATAAATGTTTTTGAAATACATTTAGGAATCTATCATAAAACATTATGATTTTATAAGTGTAATAACATGCTCTTTTATTCTTAATATTGCTTCTTGAAATGAATTTAAATAATAACGTTGAATAGGGAATAAATTATGAAACTAATTAAAAGTAAGAAGTATTTTCAAAACATTTTTTATGGTTTTGTATGTTCAAGCCAAAAAAGACTAATAATAATGCATGTTATTATAAAAAGAGAATTTGATGCAAGAAATTTGTAAGATTTATATACTTATTCCATGTATTCCTCGCTTATAAATTGAAGACATTAGCAATTGATTTCAGTTCTTAAATACTCCTTTTATTTTAATGAACTTAAAAAAATTATGATCTAAGGTCTTATTGAAAATGTTAAGGAAAGAAAATACGAGGTAGCATTTAATATTTCCTAATTTCGAAACATTCAAGGTTAGGTGAAAAAATCCGAAGAGGCATAAATCAATGTTTAGATTACAGATATATTGTAATGAATTAAAATACCATAAAAACACATATGTGGATAGTCGTACTATGCATCTGAGAATTTATTTGAAGGTAACAGATCTAGAAATATTTTATGTGGTTTTGGTAAATGGATACTTACATACATAAATACATGCACACATACACACACACACACTCACACACATACACACACACACACACACACACACACACACACACACACACATATATTATATATATATATATATATATATATATATATATATATATATATATATATATATATATAATATCGATTGTCAGAAACATGTTCTGGTGTTCCGTTCTTGAGATAGTTAGTGTTAATGAGAATTAGTAGTAGAAAAAATTTACTTATAATTTTTATATGACATTGAGTTAAATTATTTTATTTATTGCAGCAGAGTAGTTCAATTTATTTTGTTATTTTATGTCATGGCTAATCAAAACATCTGTTAAAAATATTTCTTAAATTTATATTGTTATATATATATTCGAATGTAATATTTTATTAAATTTCTTTGAATCTCAAACTCAGAAAAAATAGTAGTAGTTAAGTACATAAAAGGATATTTATATATGCCTCGCTGTCGTAGTGTAATACGACATAACCAAACCCTGAGAAAATGTGTGTGTGTATTTTTATTGCACTTTAAATTTAAGAGTTTCCTCTTTTCCTTTCAACCTAAGCGGGAATAATATAAAGGAAAGGATGTAATAAAAATTGGCACAATGAAACAAGTGCAATAAAAGAATAAATTTTCCCTTTCGGAAGGGATGAGTGATCTGGAGGAAATTGCAGGCAAAGTATATTGTTTTATGATATGTATTATTTGTAAATCTGACCAGTCGGGAATGAGGGGGAGAGATTTCTGACCTATCCCATAGAAGTATAGGAGGAACTACAGAACTTTGGAAAACCAATGGTGTAAAGAGGAGGAGCTAAGCCGAAAATTATGAAGAGTTAAAAACTGCATCAAAACACAGAGAAGACACACAGAAGCCCCAGAGAGGCCCGACATAGAAAAGGAGTCCACAATTGAGGACTGGGTCCTCATTGAGCATAAGGAGACGCTAAAACGATTTTAGTTGTATACAAAATATAAACCCACATTCCAGAAGGAACCCTGCCTCGAATTTCCAGAATGGAGCTGCAGATGTCAGCCAAATAGACGAACAGAATAGAAACGACAGAGTCTGAGAAGGGATACCAGAGAAAGAGAGAAAAGAGGGAAAGCCCATGAGCGAGGAGCAAGCCAAGCGAGATCCTGAGCCGGTAATGCCATTGACGTTGGGAGAACAACGGTTACTTCAAAAAGGGGTGAGTCTGATCTCTCGTTCCTCGTCCATCTGGTCACACTCAGTTATGATGATATTAATGTGTAATTGTCATAAAACAAATAGTAATTTTAGAATCTCTATTGTTTAATCAAGAATGTTATGATTGTAAATGTAAATTTCTCTTGTAAATAAGTTACTAAAATAAATTATTAAGTTTTATTGTATTTTGTTTTGAATTTATCTCTGTCATTCAATTACTTGAAAAACGAATCTGGGTTTTCCTCGGGATTCTTCGAAAATTACCGAGTTCACCACAACACCTCGCTAGTCACCTAAAATGCAAAATACTGAAGAAGCATACAAAATGTGATGCTCACATATTACGTTTGAGGTGAGAAGTTATGCAAATCATGCAGAGCATAACTAAGCATCATAGATGATCATAATAGCAGATGCAATCACAATATAGAAATAGATGAGAGAGAGAGAGAGAGATCGCCAACTCAAAATGAATCAATTCCTTATCCTTGCATTTTTTCTTTTTCTGTTTTTTGCCTACTTGTTTAACAATGCCTCATAGGCATAGTTAATCAAGTGTGTCTGATTGCGAAAGAAAAAAATGATAGCTATAGGGGTTGTGGATTATTCTTCAGACAAATCGGTAGTCATGTTGAACGAAACTAAGCAACTGTGAAGCGAACCTGTAATAGGTAAATTTTGTGAGAATGAAGTATCGAAAAGAATGATCGCACCCATCTCTTTGTATCACTGTATGTGATGATAGGTATATTGTGAGAATGGGAGTGATGGATCGCTCAACCACATCACGAAACCTAGCATAGTGCATTTAATAGTTACACATCATTCGAAATCCATTCCTACCATATGAAGTAGTTTACAGCTTAGTATATACTATGTTATGTGTTCGTTCACTGTTGACTCAAAACCACAGATATTTTCGCCGCAAATGATGCTGTGAATGACGGATTTGGATAATGGAAAGAAATGACTTAAATGTTACAGGTGAATCTTCTTTCTGTAACACCATGATTGTAGGATTTGAGTCTTAATATACCGTGATCATTGATGAATTGTTGCATTATACATTTCTACACGAGTCCTGCACAAGGTATCATGATTTGGAGTGATATTGGACTTCCCTCCGACATCCGTTTTATACATATTGCTAGTATACTGAAAAGTCATCGCTAAATATCTGATTTATCTATCATCTGATAGTCCGTCCTCTCTTACTTTCATCATTATGGCATGACATCATACATATTCCAACAGAGTAATGCAAGGCAACTCGTGGCATGCAATGTTCACGAGATCTTTTCCTATTCAGTTGAATTGTTTCCTTGGCCTAATTCGAAATTTAATGCCAATTGAAGCGGGTGATCCGTATTTGCACAGCAACTGACATGGTATACACTACCCTCTGCTATAACAGATCAACACTAGCAACACATGGGAGCTACACTTATTACTATAGACCAAGGATGCATCTAAAGCCCCTTTGAATCTAAGGCCGAGATTCAATGTGGCAGCGATTATTGCTAAGAATGATGATTGCACTAACTAATGATTTTGTTCATCATCCACAATGGGTTGCAATCATTTGGTCTTATGACGTGGTATCTGTCAAATAAATGTGATATCTACGATATTTCTTGTCTTTTATGGTGTTACATTTTGATGGACAGTTATGTATTTTCTCCTGATATTATATATGTGCTTCATTAACTGAAAAGAAAATCAATAGTTTTCAATTTTTAAATCTTCCTCTGCAATAAGATCAATTGGACTGAACGGAAATAAGTTAAATGACAAGATTCATGGAATCTTTAAGTAAAAAAGACACTAAAACTGTGTTTCTAAGTAAATGCTGTGTTTTTAAGTAAAAGCTGTGTTTTTGAGTAATTTGGAATTTGTTGTATATGATTATCAAGAAAGCGTTGAAATCATTGATAGAACGGGATGCTAATTTAAGTTTTCAGAGTTCTCAGTGGTTTTCATAAAGGCTATTATAAAATAATTATAATAGCTTTCATATGATAGGTTGTTCTCAATACATGGTGTTCATGACTTTATTTTAAAGTAAACTACAGGACATTAACTTTCATTCATAATAAAGACTATTATACTACTATTTATAATAAAGATAACTAGACTTTATTTACAATAAAGAATAATAGGGTTTTCTTTATTATGTATGAAGTGTAGATAATAAGATCTTCAGCACAGAGAACTGTGACATAATTATTAATGGTATTTTACTAAGATATTCAAATAGAAGTTGACCAGACAATTTTAATTGTATTAATTCTGTTAACGGACAAATTCTTGTAATTAACATCTCTTGCTAAACCTTAATTGGCTAAATCTTGTAATAACATCAATATTGTATAGTACATATATATTCACTATCGAATACAATTTTTTAATCATATTAAATTACTTAACGCTAAGTTACTTGCACTTCTTTATGCAAAAATATAAAAGTTTGAAAGACTAATTCAAACTTTCATGAAATCAAAACTGGTAAACAACATCTAGTGGTTTCCAGAATGGAAATTTTCATGTTTTATCTGAAATTTTATTTTATGTTTTCCTGTCTTTTTTATTATTTCTTCCCCTGTGTGTTGCACACATCTTTTTTGCTAAACTTCCTAATTTCTGTGAATGACTTTGAATATTTAAAGGGTTATATATGTGTGTGTGTTCAAATTTAAATCAGTATAAAACTGTGATAAATAATTAAAAAATATTAATGAGAAAATAAATGTTTATTGAATATCTTTCTGAAGACGAAGAAATTATTTAGAAATATGGTCGCACAGATAATACTGTTTTTGGAATATAAAAATTTTTATTTATAATTTAATAAGTTCTTACATGATTATTACTATTTTTAGGATGTAATAAGTATGGTATTTTAAACCTATCTAATGCAAGAAAGATTATTTCTGAATTGGTCATTTATCTTACCATCTAGTCATATATATCATTAAAGTATATATTATAGAGAGGAGAAAAAAAGTAAAGCTGTTTAAATTCGTACATTATATCAACTATCTTCTTGGGAAAAAGATTTTATAATAATTCTGAGAAATTTTGAATAACGATACAAATATAAAATTAATAACGATACAATATTAATAACGATACAAATAAAGCTGATAGCGATACCAAATACAAGAAACTTAGATTTTATAGAGAATATGAAACAGAAAAGAATGTCTTAAAAAACCATTTTATATGGACCAATTTACGTTTCCCCAGAAAATGTAAATCGCTAAAATAAAGATTTTTGAAGTTAATGTGAAAATGTTTATTCTAGAAATGAAAAAATACTGTAAAAGTCAAAAATTACCTATTTGACATTACGTTAAATAGAACGCATAACGTTCTAAGATTTAAAAGATGTTAAAAAATTACTTATTCAAATTGTAAAAAAATATTGACTTAAGTAAAGTACTTTTAGATTATGCACAATTTAAGGACACTTTACTGTTACTTTATAATATTGATGAAGGTAATAATTTTTGATTTATCTAATATACTTTTTAAGAGATCGAAAAGGAGTTTAATAGTTAGAAGATCATAGAAAAATAATCTCTTGCGATAATAGGGAATAAAAATCAAAAACTTGAGAATAAAATTAAATCGTTTTTATGCACTGAAATTTATTCTTGAAGATGATAACCATGGTTTAGTCGTCATGGATGTTCAATGGATTAACAATTATCTCTTACGAAGCTTATATTAATAGTTAATAAAAAGAAAAAAAGGGGAAAATTATTAAAATTAATTTTTAAAATTTCATGAAATTCTGAAAAGTATACGTGAAATGTTGAGCTAATAAAAATGGATTTTAGCGTACAAACATCAGGAATGAATTTATTAATTTTTTATAGATTATTATTAAAATTATATGAATTAAAAAAACGATCAAAAAATTTTCGAAATCATTTTTATTTCATTTATATAATATTTAATTATTATTATAACTTTACTTATAAAATGTAAAAATATTTACGTAATAAAGCTTAGAAAAATTGATTAAACCATTAAATTTATATGCAAAGATGTGCAAACTTAATTTATATTATAATTTGTAATCAAATTTTTGAAATATCTAATATTTTAGTTGAAAACTTGAAAAGAATACAATCCTAATTTTCATTATTGTTATAATATATTAAGAACAATTGAAATCTCAATGAGTTAATATAAAAGATTAATTAATTTGTTCATTTGTATATAAGCTTCTCTCTCCAAAAATAATTATTAATTTTTCAACTATCTTCTTGAATGTCAATATTAAATCAAATAATACTTTAGCCCATGAATTATTTCATATTCCTAAGTTTTAATTTTTATAGTGAAATTTCTAGCATCATTAAGCCCTTTCCTCATTCCTCATTAAGATGAAATATTGAGACGCACAGTAATTAATTTCAATTTTTATACTTAAGTAACTGAAGGACATAAATATTTGACTGATAATAATATACCAAGTTATTTAATAAAATTTTATGTTCGTTATGCACTCAATTAGTACAAACAAAATTTCAGAAACAATTAACATTGTTTGATACAGATTTTTGCATGAATTAATTCAAAGTATAATGAGTTTAACTTGGTATATTATTCCTAATTCATTACATTTGGACTTAAGCAAACTATTGAATTAAGGAATTTAATTTATATAATTTTTAATTTGCTACGAATATTGATTAATTAAGTGATATAGAGAATCACGTATTTCATGTAAGTAAAAATAACATAAATAATTTATTAAATGTCAAAAAATTTATATAATTCAATTAATTAAAATTTTTAAATATTAATTAATAAAAATAAATAATTAAATTATTAAATTAATAAATATTAAACATTAAATAATGAGTTCAACTCAATGTTACTTAAATTAAAATTAAATACTATATTGCTTAAATTTAAATTAAATATTATGTTGGTTTTTTTGCTTAAATTAAGTTGTTGTGGTGAATTTTGGCTACCTATTCTGCAGATATAGTTGAAAAACACAACCTTATTCTATAATTTTAAAACACAGCTAAGCGAAGATGTCAGTATCTGATTTGATACCCTCTTTTTCAAGTCATTCAAATTTTCATATAAATTTAGATAATAGAGAGCTTTTTATTTACATGAACTTTTTCAATTTGGATAACGAAAGTAAAAATATCTGTATATATCGCTTCTCATGGTTAGTAGGACCATGTTTGTATCATGTATGGAACTTACAAACATTTGAAAAAGAAATTAACATTCTTTTTCAACGGGTTGCCATTTCCTAATGGTATATAATTTATCAGTATATTACATTTCTTATTAACTGATTTATGTGGTAAAAGCAATTTTATTTTCAATGTTTTTAAATATGAAAATGGTACTTAAGCGCTATAAATATAAAATATTTTACAAATTATCGATAACTGTAATTCAAAATACGTTATTATGAGCAAAGTAGTTAATCTCAGGTATAAAGTTAAGAATATACGAATGAGAAAACCTAGATTTGCAAAAGTTTCTAAAGTTATCGGATACTACAATATCTTATAAACTAAACGTTGAACATTTTAAATTGTAGTTATAATAGAAATTAAATTATATTCAGTCATAAAAAGTCTATAAATGCTTTCTTCTTCAGTTTGGCTATTTTTTACTGTATTGAAGCTTAGCGGTACAGTAAAAATAGCATA
>JAJQOW010001953.1:0-28316 GCA_037975125.1 Latrodectus hesperus | reverse complement strand
ATATATATACATATATATATATATATATATATATATATATATATATATATATATATATATATATATATATATATATATATATATATATATATATATATATTACACAGAGAGAGAGAGATAGATAGATATAGATAGATAGATAGAAAGAAAGAAGGAAAGAAAGAAAACTATAATTTAAAATTCTTTTATTTTTTTAATTTGATTTTACCTTTTGATGTCATGCAACATAATGAAATAAAATTTTCAGACATTTTTCAATATTAAAATTTAATGAACAGTTTTATTATGTAATCAGTTATCGAACGATATTATATACAGTTTAAAAATCATTAAAGTAGTTAATGATTTTGTGTGATAAATTTTGAAATGTTTTAAGTTTTTCTAAAATTATTCGTTCTAAGAGTGCATAATAAAGGTAAATTTATTTTGATTTGATTTTTTATTAGTTTAATTTGTGTTAATTATCTTTAATATTTATAATGAATTATATTCATGAAATAAGTATATACCAATAGATTATGTTGAGAAATAAGTAATTTAAAATTAAATTTTATGAACATAAAATTTAACTTTAAATAATTTATCTCTTAGCATAATCGCTTGGTATATGTTTATTTCATACAATATAATTCATTGTAAGTATTAAGAATAAATTAGCAAAATTAATCATGCTTAGAAATCCACCAAAATCATACTTTTGAAAATGTTTTCTTTAATTATTCTTATAAAGCGAAAAATATCAGAATAAATATTCAAATTATAACGGAGATGAAGTATATGTATATGGAATAGAAAGAAAGAAATATTTAAATGTAAGCTAATATAAAATAATTTTTACTTTTGATATGGAATCATATTGAATCTCTTTACGTTTCCAAATTTTTTCACTATAACTCTTTGATAATTACGTTGAGCATGAAATTAATTAAACCCTGATAATCCAATCAATGCCAGTACAATTATGAAATTTTAATACTATTATTGCATCTTCTTCACTTCACAGTCGAACCATTTTGCACAGGGTAAATGCTATTTAAAAACAGTAGCATTATCGCTTAACTTAATTTTAAAATTAATATTTAAAACTACCTTCTTATATTTCAGGTTTAAAAAATTTCACCTATAACTACATCTTTAGATGTAGTTAGATGAATTTAGTAAAATATATATGTTTTCATATAAAAAAATTAACAAAACCTTTAGTGACATTTAATTATATATATATATATATGTTGTCAAATAATTTAAATATATAGCACCAAAAGGAATCGTCTTGTGTAAATGAAGTTTGTGGATATAATCATGGTGTACAGATACAGTTATGATAACAAAATCTCATAAAAATATAAGCATGATTTAATAAACACAGAAATCTTATCAACACATAAATTTTAATAAGAAATTAAGATATTATAAATAATACACTCTTTAATCCATTAATAGAATTTTTGTTTTAGATATTGAGTATCATCTTATAGTCTATTATCATAAACAGCATTAAGTTAAATCTACTATATTAAAGTCAGATTCCGTAGTCATAAATATCAAGTAAGTTATCATTTAAAATATCTTGCACATTTTCAGTTGCTGTCAATATGGGTGAAGTAGGAAATCACCAAATTGTTTGTTATTTTGTAATGCTTATTGCATTTTTAATAATATATGAGTGAAAATGTGCTAGAAAATAACATTAATAACAAATTTTAAGAATGAAACTGCAAGTTGAATGATTTTGTCGATATAATATCCATTGTTTAGCGTATACACTGCAAATACTTTCTGCATGAAATAGTGATAGTTGGTAGAAAATCTTATTAAGTGACCAATTTCTTAAAAATAAAATCTTCTTAAGTGACTTTATTTATTATTGGTAGATACAAGAAGGTGTGAAAAGGTGACTGGGACACGTTAAACTGGGAGTGGTTCCAATGTCCTCCAAGTAAAATGATACCTCTGGGGGTGGCAGGCCAAATATTGGGAGTTTCCTGCTTGGTCCCTGCTTCAAAATCATGAAGATTCCGACCGGTTGCTTCTATCTAAGTGGTAGAGCCCAACTCAGGAGTAGGTTCAAGGAACCATGCGGGTGCAACAGCAACAAGAAGGTGCGAAACGATTCTATATACGTCTATGAGAGAGCATACAATCAACGAAGACTAAATTTAATTTCATCTCGTCATTGTAAGTGAAGAGTATTATATTTTTCTACTGCCCAGACTGTTATAGTTAAGTTCTGTAACTTCTGGTGACAAATTTATGTCAGAAGGAAAACAGTGCCAGATAAATACAAAAGATTTGTTGTGTTTCCCAGTAAATTATTGTGATTATTCATATATTTACCATGACTGAATATTTACAGTAAATTTATGACATTTCAGAATATTGTTCTTCTCATATATGCTTGTTGAAATATGCAAGATTTTCATAATTTTCAGAAACCAATACCTATATTTTCCATCCAGTTTTATTCACAACGTGATGATACAACTATCCAACCATTTAAATAGTGTGGTCATTCATATATCTCATCCATCTCACGAAGTTTTCACTAAGTTAAATCCTGCGCTTATCAATATCGTTCAAGTCTTCAGAGAGCTAACATTACATATTCTTAAAATTTTCATGAAGCATTTATTGTACAAAAGGTGATTGCAATCCATTCATTTTATGTTCTTCTGAAATTGGTAATTAATGTCTCTCTCTCACTGATTATTCCCAGCATTAGCGTCACGTAAACGATTAGCTTACCTGAATCATTTATCCAAATTAGTTCTCTTTCGATTTATAAATTTCATGTCAATTCCTCCTTGGTACTGTTTATTTTTTCAATTTCTATTTAAGGCATATTTCGATGCATGGAATTAAGTTCAGCATAATAATTTTACGTTCCATATTGTTAATATTTATTAAAATTATAACATCAGATATCTATTTATAGTTTTATAAATGAGAATTTCTTTCTTGATTTTCAGTACTTAAAATGTGTAAAATTAGGTTTTGCACACATATCCATTCAGCTTTACAACAAATTATTCCCCTTCTGTTTAAAGTTAATTATATTTTAAAATATTTTGTTCATAATTTCTCATTTTCCAAAAACTGAATTTTATGTTTTAGCTTACTTTATATATCTTTCAGCAGTCATTTTCCCATTGGAGGGCTCATTAGACCAAGACCTACATTTGAAAGTCGAGTTTTAAGGGAAAATTAGTTCAATGAAAGAATAAAAATACGGCATTTTATTTATGAAGATTCATGCATTTTCTTTTCAATTTATTTATAAAGGGTACAAAACAGTTACAAATGCTTATAAATTCTAAAAATTCAACAATTTTCAAGAAGTATCAATAAACAAAATTCAACGTTTTGATGAAACTGTTAAGGAGTCGTTTTAAAGTGTTAAAATTTTCTGTTTACAAAATGACACATTATTTGTGAAAAACTATTTATTACTTCCCTTGTTTAAAGGATAAGTTATTGAAATGCCAAATAAAATTCAAAGAAATTTCCTGGTATAATTTGAATTAACTACAAATTGAAATGATATTTTTAAAAAATAATATGCTTAAAATAATTATTTTTATTTCATGTCAATATAATTATTCAAAATCGAGAAAATGGCGTAGTTAGATATTTGGTTTGTAATCTAAAAAATAATTTTTAACTATTCTTATTATTTGCATAAATGTTTCCTTTATTTCATTTTATGCAAACATACTTTACGCGCGTTATTTATTATTAAATATAGCAAATGAAAAGCCTAGGTTTTGAAATAAATGTTATTTTTTTAAAACAAAAACTATACTATAGTTCTGAACGTACAATAATAGTATAAAACTTTTGTTTAAAATATAATAATTTTACATCGAAATTCTTTAATATGAAACGGAGATTTTTATTTTCAATTGAATTATATTAATAGATCTTTAACTATATAAGAACATTGAACTTAATAGAAATATAATGTTTTAATTGAAAAATATAGTAATACTTATGACCTCACACATACCCAATCGTATTATTAAATAGAGAGCTTGATAAATTAAGTTTTCACTAACTTAAAATTTAAGGATTTATATATATATATATATATATATATATATATATATATATATATATATATATATATATATATATATATATATATATATATATATATATATATATATATATATATAAATTTCGTGTCACGATGTATGTTCCCGATAAACTCCGAAACTACTGAACGGATTTTGATAAAATTTTGTAACCATTTATAATATAGTCCAACTTAAAAGATAGAATAGTTTTTATCTCTTAATTATTATTTTCAATATTTATTATACGACATTAATGTTTATTTATTGTTTAGTTCTGTAAGTTCCTAATAGATGGTGGTTTAGCATCTAAGTTGCACAGGTATTCGACAGATGGCGACATGTTTATTTTTCTTGATTATACATCTTCGAGAAAATTAACATGCGCGCGCAATCGCGTGGTTAAATATAGAATTTACATATATTTTTATTATTATATTTTCATGATGTACATATATTTTCATGATACATATATTTTCATGATGTATAATCATACTATAACAATTTTTTGTGAATCACTTTCATAATTATACTTTGTATTGTGTTATTATTGTGCGTGTTCAGTTTGAATATTTTTAATATTATAAATAGTAAAATAAAATTTTATTTATTGCTGTTTTTCTCTACTAATTTTCATACCACCTCCAAAACATGTAAGTATTTCTTGACAGCCTTTTATTTTTTTTATTTTTATTTTATAATTTGATAATTATTAATTTATTCAGTAGAACATTTTGATCTAATTTATTTATTCAAATGATAAATTCTTTTAATTTTTTTATTTCAGTATAATACCGCGGAAAAATTTTTTTATAATTAAAAACTGAAAAAATAATAGTTCGATGTCAATGTTATCTACCTCATTTATAACAATTTATTTTTAGATGTTTTTAATTTATATAGTATATTTTATAAGTAAGTCACTGATTACTAACTATAATTTAATATAAGATGAATAAAATGTAAATTCAGAAAGTATATGTTGATTTGTGCTTAATTTCAAAATTTCGATACTTTACCTAATACTTTTAAATTTTTGCGAAACGTTTTATTTTTAATCTCATATGAATGAACCTATTTTAAATTTTTTTAAAAAATATTAATTTGATTGTACCCAAGAATTAGTAAAAAATTGATTCAATGTATTATAAAAACTCAGCCACTGCAACGCGTGGCTGGGTCAGCTTGTATATATATATATATATATATATATATATATATATATATATATAAATGAAAACTAAATTTATATATTGACAAATTAAATTTGAATAGTATTTCGTTCATTCAATTGCAGACTATAACGATTTTAGATTGAGAACCATTTCTATAAATAGTGCAATGATAATTATCTGGGATAAAAAAATTATATAGTGCGAGTAAATTAATTTATAATGCATAGATAAAATTGTCTTAACTATCACATTTAATAAAGTAATTAGAAAACATTCGCTGAAACACATCTAATCTATGTATCATTATAAAGACAATCGATGAATGGAAATAAAGGTTAAATATAATTATTTAGATTTTTTGTATTCTTCCTTGAAATACACTTTCAAAGATTAGTATCAATGAATTGTAATTTTTCAAAAACAAATTTATATTCTCGTTTCCCTCCCACCAAATAAATATTATTATTATTTTCCTCAAAAGTCTCATAGATCTCTTGAACACACAATTTTCAACTTGACATTTTTATTATTTTGAGCCGTCTTAAGTTCTGAGTCCAGAGAAGTTTCTGAAAGAATTTCTATATAAGATGCAGTTTACAATTCGGCAGTACTTTCTTTTTCTGTTGTGATGTTTTCAATATTTTTGACATCCCGAGTCTTCTATAGCAAGCTCTTGCTTTCCTTCAGAAATTTCAATATTGCACTGTGTTTCTGGAGAAAACATTTCACTTTTCTATTTTCAACTTTGTTAAAAATTGAAAAGGACACTTTCTTCTCAATTTATTACTTTAAGTGTCAATCATATTCAGTGCAATTCAGTATAAAATACCTTCATACATTCAAGAATTGAATACATTCAAGAGTTGAATATATTCACAAGATTTGAATGTATTCATATATTCAAGAATTTCATATTTTTTTCTAAATTACAGAAAACTTTTCTTTACTATTTCAGTGTAAAACACAATGTAAAATAAGTAAATTATGTTAGGGAAAATATTTTGAAATATTATAATTTTGTTTATTGAAAAATATTTAATTATCTTCTTTTCACAAGTGTTTTAAATATAAAAACTAAAAATAACACTTTCTCATATTTTCACAAGTTTGTTTAAATTTTTTTTTATTTACACACATTAAAACCATACTTTAGAAATTTATGCCCAATGTATTTTTATATATATATATATATATATATATATATATATATATATATATATATATATATATATATATATATATATATATATATATATATATATATATATATATATATATATATATATATAAGCCAGGAAAACAAAATTATGAAATCTGGAGAATGTTGAAATTCAATTCACATAATCGCTTGATATTTGTCAGAAATGTTTCCTCTAAACAATCTTATTTCTAATTAGAATAATCAAACAACATGTTTGTGCCTCGTAAACCTCACTATATACATATTGCATGAAAACCTGTAACTTTTTGCCGCATCAAACGAATACATTTTTATGTTTCGTTTATTTCAATAAAATTATGTTAATACCATAACTGGTTCATTTTAAATATTAATCGAGAAAAATTTTGTTTCTCATTTTATCAGCAATTTGACGAAAGTGTTATTTAAATAAAATGAATTGTTTTGCTTTCATTGATTGCTTTCAAATTTTTATAGGTGTTTTAATATTTTATATTATGATAATTATAATAAAAATAATTTCTTTCAAAAGCTTAGAATTAAATTAGTAAATTATTTTGTAATATTCATTTATAATTTCATTTTTAAAATTTCGGTTCTCAATTTGTAGTTTTAAAATTAAATTCCCAATTTTACGCTCAAATTAATAATACATTTCGTGTTAAAGAATTAAAGATTAGAATACATTAACAAATTTTAATATATAATTAACACATATATGGTACACTTTTTAATGAATGTAAACTATATCCTCACCCTCTGAAATAAAAATGTAATAAACGAATCAATGATTATTTTTGTTTCTCGGATTCTTCCATTTAAACTATTATTTTTCTTATACTAGTATAAATCTATCGAAAATAAATCTCTTTTATCTCAGTTTTAGAATGAAATTCCTTTTTCTCCATAAAATGCTATTATCAGATTAAAATCTCTTCAAAATATCATTTATTGTCTTTAACTTGTATTTTTATCGTAAGAAAAGCACAAGTGAAGAATCTGAGAAAAGAACGAATTATTCTTTAAAAAAACCTAAATCTCTCTCTTCTATAATCCTCAAATCTATTTTTATCATTGAAAATTTATATTGAATTTTACTTCTTTCTTCTACATATTTACTTCTTTGATAGTATATTTCCAAATATATTCAAGAAAGATTTTACCTTTTTAAAAAATTGCAATATTTTTTTCAAAAAGAAAATATTTTTTAAAAATCATCATTGCTTTCTAAATAAGTATTGAAAATATGATAAAAAAATTTTAATGTCTTAATCTTAAACTTCCGTGAATATTAGGATATTTTCCTTATTTCAGACATTTTCTATATTCTTCATGCAGGAAATCCAAACAACATTTGTATGCTTTCAAATTAGTGTAAAAAAAAATACTTATTTTATTTATTTCCGTATAACTTACAAAATTGATTAAAACATACGAGGTTTAACTGATTTAAATTGTCGTGAGTACTATATACCTGTTTATTAAACGTTTCAAACAATATTTTTTACTGTTAAATATTGTTTAAAATGTTCACTTTAACAACTCAAGTTTAAGATATTACCAAAAAATATTTTATATTTCATTATTGAAATTTTGAGTACCCTGTTTTTCTTTATCAAAAGCTGTTTGTTTTATTAAACTAATTTTTTTTAAATCATTTACAAATCAGATTCGTTATATGCTATCAGAAGAAAGCAAAGGTTTTATCATTTATCCAGCTCTATTCATTACTCAAAAAATTTTAGATTGATACTATTTATACAATATTAATTCATCCTGAGATCTCATGCTTTCTCAGCTGTTAAGTGGAATTTTAATAAAAAAAATGTGCTAATATAGAATACAAATAGAAGATTCGATGAGATTTAAAATTATAGTCATTTCTTATTGGTAAGTTACTCTCAAATAATTTTTCAAGTAAGGTAAAAATACACAAATTTGAGTTCAAGATATCTAAAAAAATTCCTTAATTTACAGAAGTATATTTTAAAATTACAAATATTCAATTGATAGATTCCTATTGAAGAATTCATTCGATTCTTATCCAAGAATTGTTTTCCAAAGTAATTTAAAAGTAACTAGTCGATGAAAAGTAATAAATGGCAACAAAGGTGATACATGAGTTCCATTAAGTCTTGATTTTTGCTATCTTATGGTTTAGATAGCAAAAATGCGCGATAGAAATTAATTTTTTTATTTAAAACAAATCATTTAATACATTTTATAATTGATAAGTTGAAAAATATAATTATATTGAAATAAATTATGCATTCGAAACTCTTAAAGAAAATATATTATTACATCCTAAAATTGACAATAATATCAGTGTATATATTAAATAATTATAATTATTAAGCGTAAAATCCTAATTAGTTTCATCTTTTTTTTTAAATTATTGTATTTGTTTTATCTTTTACCTTTTTATACTCTAGTTTGAATGTGGCAATGAAATTTTGAGAATAAAAATTCTACACTTTTCAAATAAATCTATCGATATATCTATTGTAAAATAAATACAGTATCAAATAATATACAAATCATTACTTGATAGTTTTTTAATTTTTTGAAATTTATAGGGCTCAAAAGGTGGCAGAAAAAGCACTTCTGCTGAAAATAAAAAATTCTTTAAAAAATTAAACATTTCTATTCAAGTTAATTTTTTAAATCAGTTGATATGCTACTCAAAGTTAAAAATCGTGATCAATAGCTAAATTTATTCTGAACTGACTACAAAAGAAATTAATCTATCCTAATATAAATAATTGTTTATAAAATTTTCCCCAAGTTATCCTCATAAAAGAATTGATATAATAGAAAAAGGAGATGAATCCATCATAATGAAAAATAGGTAAATTTTAAAATGGAAAAACTTAACAAAATAAATTTTTTAATCTAATGTAAGGCTATATATTTAAACATAGATAAAATTATTTTTCATGCAAAAAATGTTTAGTCTGAAAACTTATCTGCATTGCGCATTTTCAAATCAATTTCAAAGAATGAAAATGAAAGTTTTGAAAATATATTCGATTTAATTTTAAATTTAGAATGAAAATCACCAAGATATTGAGCAAAGTTTCAATATTAATGGAAAAGATTATTAAAAAATTTCTTGTTCAAATAGTTATTTCGATAAAATTCTATTGAGTTTATAGTACTTTTAAAACTTATTAACAGAGAGTATGATCCATCACAGCTATCAAGCTATAAAGATATTAAATAATATTAATTAATCTAAAGATATTAATTAAGATTCGATTGTAAAACGCTCTTCTTTTTTTATTTTTTTACTGAACCTTAAAAAGCTATTATTTCTTTGACAGTTTTTGCAAAATTGCTTCTGTGTTTATCAATAGAGGGTAAGCTGACACAAAATAACTCTGATTATATTACTTTGAATGGGTTCTGAAGCTTAAATCGCGATAATTATGATTATTTAAGAATAAAGACATTAAAACTTCGAATAGCCCAACCATTTGTTCTAATGATCTTTTAGTCCTTCAAAGTTCACATAACAAGGACACATTTAATGCATTCTTATTATTTTTTAAAGAGAGCGAGAGAGAGTAGCGCAGCTAGCTGTTTAATATTTTACTTATTGCTTCCAATTAACGATAACTTATGATGAAGGTTACTCAAGCCTTAAACAATCATTTATGATATACAGTAATGTAAATAAAAAGGTATGTTTTAATCAAGTTTACTATGGACTAAAAAGTCTTCATCTATTTATTAGGTTGGTGCGTATGAAATGTCGGATTCTCTTTACATGCGGACGTTTTCCTCCCTGTTTTCGTTATACTTTTGTATTTGGCATAACCTCATTCATACTCGTATTGTCCATTGCCAGAGACTCATTTCAGCAAAATAGGTTTTCTCGAAGGTCTTCCCTTTTTTTATTTCTTTTGAGTTTATTGCCGATATGAATTCTGCCGACATTCGCGTCATTTTCTTATATGAGTACAAACTTGGTAATAGTGCTGCAAAAGCTGCACGCAACATAAACCAAGCGTTTGGGGAGAATACGGTTAACGATCGGAAAGTGCAGCGTTGGTTCGAAAAATTTCGGACTGGCGATTTTTCACTGCAAAATGAGCCGCGCGGAAGACCCAAAACGTCTGTGAAGAATGATGACCTGAAGGCTCTAGTGGAAGCGGATCCAGCCGTATCCACGAGGGAACTTGCTATCAGGATGAAAGTTGACCATACAACGATATTGAGACACCTTTCTGAGATTGGCAAGGTTAAGAAGATGGACAAGTGGGTACCGCACGCACTGACAGAGTGAAATAAGCTGGATCGGATAAACGTATGCTCATCATTGCAGCATCCACCATATTCACCGGATCTCTCGCCGACCGATTTTCATTTTTTCAAGCATTTAGAGCTGTTTTTAAGGGGCAAACACTATGAAAATGAAGACAGTCTAAAAACTCGATATCAGAGTTTATTAATTCTAAAGACCAAAATTTTTTAAGACAGGCATCTACGCTTTAAAATCTCGTTGGGAGAAGTGTATTGAAGCGAATGGAGCATACTTTGATTGAATAAACAGCTTTTGAAGAAAGATATACAGTTTTATACAATCACTTAAGAATCCGACATTTCATACGCACCAACCTAATATTATAGACTTTTTTTATTCCGCATTTAATTATCGACCGCAGAAATTGATTTTACACAACTTTTGTGTTTAAATAGTGCTTTTTATAGATTTCATACAATCTATTAAAATGTGATTTTATTTTTTTTTTTGTGATAAAAAGTTTATTAAAGTAATTTTATATCTTAACATTTCTGCATATTCTTTTACTTTTGCTCTCTTTCAATGAATTTTTTATTGTGGAAAATTTGTTTTCAAATATAAATAAATTTCAAGGCAAAAATATCTTCAGTTTATTTTTAATAAATTATAATGCAAGACATATGCATTAAGTTTTTCTTTATTTTATTGCTTTGAATGACTCTCATAGAATTTCCAAATGTTACATTGCATTAATCAATTTCGAAAAGCCTCTTAGAATATTTTGCCATCAAAAATTTTCCTAACATTTTGGGCATTTTGTTGGGGTAAAAACAAATTTTTATCACTCAAAATATTCTACTTCTTCTTTTCATCTGGAAAAATAATCAATCATTTTTATTTCTCTTTTGTACTTTTGAGGATGTAAACAAAATTTTTGTTCGAGATATTGCATAGAGTATCTGTCATAGTCAATACGAGTATGCAAATTGTCTAAACTTTCCCTTCATATATTTGTAAACAAGTCATATTTTTCCCTTTAGAAATTTATTTGTTGTGTCTCAGATTTTTAGACGTTGTCTGGAATCTTACTTTTGATTGATTTCACTGTACAAAATAAAATTAAATATTTAGAGAATTTTCATAGGAAATTTTAACTTCTGTTTTTATTACTTTTTTAGATTTATATTTTTACTGTAAATTAGATGGCATACTTTTAACTCATTATTTTAGAAAAAAGTTCTAAATTAATTTTTAACAAAACTTTTAAAGTTTTTAAAATTTATATAATTGGAATTCATTTATTTTTCATAACATTTTGACTTAAATAGAAGCTCATTTAACAACCTTTTTTTTAAACATTCTCAGCTAAAAATTTTAATAAAACTAAATATTACTCCCTAAATATTAGTATAAAATTAAATTAAAAATTAGTAAAAATTGGTTTTCTAATAATTAAAAAATAGTAAAGATTCTTTTCTAACATAAAAATATCGAATAGCTATAGTCTGAATTGCAAAATTCTACTTTATTTTACATTATAATTATGCATAATACATTAATGTGGCTAAATAATAGTCTATATTTAACGAACATAAGTTATAAGAACAGCAGATAAAATAGTTTTCCTTTTGTCGAGTTATAAACATTAATTTTTTATCTCTTTTACTAAATATTTATTATTTTGTATATTTTATCATTCTGAAGTAATAATGCTTTATATCATTGACTATAAATCTTTTACATTTACAGAAATATTTTGAATCATGCTTTAATTCCTTTACACACGCAAAAAATCTTTTTTATCTTAAGTAATGCAACACGGTGAAATGGTTTTTGAATACAAAATATTGAACCTTCTGAAGTACTGTACAAAGAATCTTCTTATTTAAAATCGTATCAGATTCTAGTTTAATATTTAATTCATGTTCATCCTCAAGTACGATTCACACCAACACAGAAATTAAATATAATTCTTGTTTTGTGCTGCCTCTTGTTCTTAATAATCATTCGGCGCATTAATATTTTGGAGATCCTACCATAGAAATGAAAAGTACTTTGATATATATAAGTTTACCTATATAATACATTCTTTTAAAGAAAAAGATCCATAGAAAATGTTTTATTGCAGTCTATAAAGAATAAGTGTAAAGTTCATAAGCGTAAAGCTGACTTGTAGTTCCCAGCTCATATTTTAGTTTGCTTGGATTTTAGAAAGTACGAGGTCCACAAGGATATTCTATTGTTTTTAGATTTTTGTTTATTTTTAGATTTATAGAGATTGTCTAACAAAGCTAAACAATCTGGTATTAGTAATAAAAACAACAAAATAATATTCAAAGAATTATATAAGTTATTAATATTCAAAACACACATGTAATAGTTTCCTTTTTAAGTGCAAAAATACTAAAGATATAAAAATATCTTAAACTAACGTTAAGAACCATTATGTAGAAGCAAACACTCGATTTTTTCAACAGTATCTCAAATTTCATGTCTGCATTACTGAATGAGGAATTCATGATGTTTTGTTATAAAATTCCTTCTTTTCGTCTGAACTCTTTTTAGAAATCAAATTGAATAAAAAATACGATGGCAAAAAGCATAGAGATGGGAATCAATTCTGCTCACTTTTGCTGTAACTTTTTTCGGGTATCCTTTTCAGTCTCAATAAATCCTTTTATCTTCTGGACTAGGTTATCGGATCAAGAGTTCTCTCTAAATCCTTTTAAACTTTTAGTTTTTCTCTTTCCTAAAAAAAGCAGAGAAAAAGCGCAAAAGAAATCCAATAAAAATCACTCTGTGAAAACCTTCGACCCTGTTCTAAATCAGGAATCTATATTCGTGTTTGGAAACCGCGTTACATTTTACTTTATTCTAAAAGATTTAACATTTTTCAATTCCACTTTGATAGAAAGAATTGTGTTTGTGAAATATATGGCAGACATTTCTAGAAAAAATCATTTATACACAAGTTATTTATCGTATGGTGAGAGGCTTATAAGGAAACATCCAGTAACTTTATTATTAAAAACATCAATAGAATGAACACATTAGATTATTTTCTGAACAAGGACATTTTAAATTAGGCATCAGAAAATTTTTATCGATTTTGTTATAACATAACACACCGATTCAATTTTAAGCTTCATACATGAAGAAATTAAAACTATTATTTTCTTTGTTTTCCCTTTGTATAAGAAACATTTATTCTACAAAACTTTTAACTTGCTTGAGTAAATTTGTAAATACACGTTTTCTTTTTGTTCAAATGCTACATGCTACATATTTCATTAGAATAACATAAATTTAAATAAATTGCCATTTTAAATTAAAATTGTCATAGTATTATTTCTTTAATGTGTGTTTTAAATTTCACTTAAATGGGTCAGAGTAAATTCTGTTAGAGATTTATACATTTTTAGATGTTCAAGGAGTTATTTCTTAGAATTAATTAACTTGTAAAAAAATTAAAATTTATTAAGAAGCTGAAAAATTATAAGTAAAAGAAACATATTTATAAACTGATAAATTGTGATCCAAATTTTGTCTAAATATGATCACATTTTTAATTTTGTAAAAAACAATATATTAGATTAGTCTTTGAAAACTAATAATAGTCTTATAGTATTATTAGTTTTCAACTATATGTATTTCCCCTACGTATAGGTTTATCGCAATTATCAAGATAGTGAAATCTAAACTAAAACTAAACTCTTTGGCACGACAGCCCATGTGGGCCAAGCCCTACAGTGACCTTCTCTATTTTCTTGACCTAGAGGCCCTGGGTTGCGGAGCATATGTCCCGATTAGGTGGTCAGCCTAATCCGAAACCCCCAATGATTAGTTCCCAAGCATTCTTGATACGCAGTTTATAGACCCTCTGAAGGGATGAAAGGCTGAGTTGACCTTGCCCAGGATCAAACCTCAGACCTGTGCAGGCTTTATAGTGAAATCTATAGTTTCGATAAATGTAGATGTGGAAGAAATATTAAATTAAAATTGCCAACAGTATAGAATTACTTTTTTATTCTAATAACTTCAGCTAATCCCATGCGCATAAAATTGAAAGTATAATGCAAAAGTTACAATGTCCTGCTAATCAATTTAAATATGTAGTGTATGTTTGTATATAAGAACCTGTCTTGAACAAATAGATTGAATCCCGGAATAGCATTCTATACAGAAGAATATTTAACTTTCTTAAATTAATCTATTCTCTATGAAACTTACAGTGGTTTGGAAGTCCTTCATAGATAGGACATGAAATTTAAGTTTAATCTTTGGAAAACTGTGAGCAAATTAACGAGTAAAACAAGTCCGTCTATTACGTTTGTTATTGGCCCATAGATATTTTTTCATGTTTTATGTTTGTAAGGAAGGATTTAATTATTCATTTTTTACAGTTCATATATGATAGTTTTTCTTTCAAAATACAGCACTTTGAAGGAAAGATTTTACATTTTTTATCAAAAATGTTGATTTAAAAAGTCAGTTTATTATTTTTTGTCTTTCAAATCAGCATTTACTAGGTTTGATCATTGTCTGAAATTTTTTGTTGTTTGTTGGGGGTTGTGGAATCTATTTTATATTTGTGGAATTTGTTTGAAATAGAACTTGTGATCACAGGAAGATAAACTAAAAGTGTTCATTGGAATATTATTTTTCCTCGGGATATTTCTTGCTTGAAATCTTCATAAATAAGTAGATTCAGTAAGACAAAGTTCTACTTTGAAAAGCCTCAACCAGTTCCAATCAATCTTAAGAGCAATTAATGCAGCTTGTGACTTCATCATGTTTGTTTAAAATAGATGAAAGAGATTCTCGCGTATTTTGACATGATAGAAAAATTGAATTAATTGAATATTTGAATATTTTTTTTACTATGTAACATCTTAACTTTTCATTTTTTTATCAACGAAGAACCTAAAATGTATACAAATTTTTCTTTGTTAAAGAAAGTAAAATGTTCCAATTAAAACGATTTAAGAAAACTTTGTCTTGCCTTAATGAATGTAGATGAAGGAAGTTGGTATGAACGTTCAGTTGGGATAATCATCTCCTTGCAATAAAATAATAACATAAATCATACATGTTAGCCAAGACCACTTTCTTTAAATTTGCTCCCTAAGCTTATATTAGTTAAATACTAGTCTACATTATGGAGCTACTAATTTTAAAAAGTCTAAACTAGCTTGCAGAACAAATAACTCAGAAAATCTTAACTTAGGCTAGTTCATATTTGTTCCATAACTTAAGGCAATTAAATATAAGTATTCTGTGGAAATAAAATAGAGCATTTACAATTATCTTAAATTCATTATCTTTATCATCTTAATATTATTATGCAAATTATCTTAAAATTATTAAAATTTTATTCTCATAAAATTAAAATATATACGAGAAAGCAACAAAACATTTGGGTGTTTCAGAAACCGGAGTAAACTAAACATGAAAGACATTTACATAACATAATATATTTAAACTTCAAAATTTATAAATTTCAGATGAAATATTTAGATGGATTTTGTATTTTTAGAAAATATTTTCCCTTAAAAATGTAAGAATTATTTATTAATGAATAAAACTATATATATAAATATAACATATATATATATATATATATATATATATATATATATATATATATATATATATATATATATATATATATATATATATATATATATATATATATATATATATATATATATATATACATATATATATATATGTGCATACATATATATATATATATATATATATATATATATATATATATATATATATATATATATATATAAAGATTATTTAAAAGTGTGTTAATATTGCTGAAAAAATTAATTTTTTGAAATGATATGTATTAATAATTTTTATAAAAATAATAGTTTACATAAGCGAAAGTATAAAATGAAATACAATTTCAAAAAATCAAATTAATTTTGAATTATATTATTTATTTTTTGCGTTAACTGATTTCGTAATTAAAAAATAAAGGTATACTGGTTTTTAATGGAATAATGGAATGAAAGCAAAATAATATATCTTATTATGCTTTTTAAAATATATATATATATATATATATATATATATATATATATATATATATGTATGTATACATACATATGATATATATATATTTATATATATATACATATATATATATATATATATATATATATATATATATATATATATATATATATATATATATATATATATATATACATATATATATATATATACATATATATATATATATATATATATATATATATATATATATATATATATATATATATATATATATATATATTTATATATATATACATATATATATATATATATATATACATATATATATATATATATATATATACATATTATAAATATATATATATATATATATATATATATATATATATATATATATATATATATATATATATATATATAGATAGATAGATAGATAGATAGATAGATAGATAGATAGATAGATAGATAGATAGATAGATAGATAGATAGATAGATAGATACACACATTAGTGTGTGTGTGTTTACATATGTAAACAACATGAATTTTGGCATTGAAACTTTAAACGTAGAGACTTGTGGAAGGCAAGTGAAATTCTTAACAAAATTGCTTAGAAATAGGATTATTTTAGTGTGGTAAAATATATGGAAAAATCGTGATTCTTTTCAGTAAAAATTTTAAAACTACATTCTAAAAAATGTATACTAAAAATTATTTCAGGAAAAACCATATAAAAACACGAAAATTTATTTAAGAAAAACAAAAGTTAAAAGCTATTGTTGTAAACATTAATCAAAAAATTATGAAATTTCAGTTCATTTCATAAAAAAACAAATGGTATAAATCTCAAATAAATATGTTTCTACAGACATTATAAAAAAATGAAATTTTTTATAACTAATGTATTTTATGCTGACGCATAAAATGTACTTTCTTTTATATAATATCATGGTAAAATTGTACAACTTCCCTAATATCTAAAGTTGATAATTTTTCTGTCTATATAAGACGTTTACATTTTCCTTTCTCAATTTTCCCTTTATATTTGTGTTTTTTTTTATTGTATTTTCCAAATAATGATAATTTATTTTTGTACATTAATTCTATGTCTGTAAGTACATTGAAAAATGTTGTGTATGTTTTTTAAGTTTTGGGTGGTTGCCAAATTGGATTATACATTTTGTGACATGTGTGTGTGTGTGTTTCCACTTATTTATTTTATCTTCAAATGAGAGAGAGAGAGAGATTCATTTGATATGAGAAACTGAAGATGCTTGAATTGAAGAGTTTTATTTATTATTTCTATGTACATAATCTAAATTGATGCTATTAAGAAATTAATTCTTTGAAAGATGGTTTTTGAATGTCTTTTTCTATGTAAAAAATATTTGTGTCATGTATTTATTAAACTAGGTGTAATAGTTTGTAAAAAATCAGAAAATAATTATTCTAAAAAAATTAAAACTTAAATGCCGTGGAAGAACTCAAAAACTCAACTTTAATTTTACAAATACTATTCCCTAGTCAATTAAATTTTTTAATTTAAATATATCATTTGCATTATAAAAACATCTTTTATTTTTTAAAATTGGAAATATTATATGCAACAAGAAAACCTAAACATTTAATTTTCAATACCACAGTATGATAGAATATATACTACATTTAAAATACTCAATAAAAAGCTGACTAGTAATATATTGCAAAACACATCATTAACATTGTTAAATTTATTTTTTTACTTTTATTATAAATAATTTGAATATTTTATGATAAATTGCAAAACTGAATGATGAAATTGATATATGTATAGCAAAGCATAAGAGAAAATTAATCACATGAAATAAATACAAGAACAGTTGTAGTTATCATATTTGGTTATTTTCAATGTTAATTCATTAATAATTTTCTCAAATAATACAATTATGAATGATTCAAAATTCAACAATTACTTATGTAAAAAAATTCTCAAATATCATTTACTTGGTTTGAAACTTGAAAATCCTCTTTGGCGGTTGCAATTTTGTATATGTGTATCTATTTGCCGATTTTTTTCTACTTTATATTAGGCGTTTTATTTATTTTAATTTTATACTTGTATGGTTTTGAGGTGTCATGCCATAACTATATGAGACATTTTTCTTGTCTTTATTAACACTTTGTTCTTTTAATAAAAAATTTTTAAAACATGTCTATTTCAATGTGAAAATAATTTCGTGATCTTATAATAATTTTTTCATTAAATATTCGAAGAAAAATAACAAAACTTGTCAATAAATTAGTCATTTTTTTTTAACTTCTGTTGAATCTAAGATGAAATTTCTTGCTTAGTCATGTTTATTGATTGGAAATCTTCATCTCATAATTCCGAAAAATAAGTGTAATTTTAGCTTTATATTCAACTCTCGAATATAATTCATTTCAAGCAAATCTTATTTAAATTTAAAATTAGAAATATTTTCAGTCGAACATATATATATAATAATTGTACTATTAAGAATAAATAAATTCTAACATGTGACAAATACTCTTAAGACATAATTATATTTTCCTTTGCAATTAAAAAACAGATAACTTTATTTCCACATATTACCTAAGTAAATTAATTTTTTATTTTTCTTTCCTATGTTTGCAAGAAATACTTTTTTTCCCTTCTTTCTAATTTTTTATGATGAAACAACTCAGAAGAGGGTGATAGTAGCTGTTATAGCTATGACCTTTTACTAACAATTAAAGTTGCAAGAATGTTACGAGATGATTGGTGGAAAGATTAATCTTGGGCTAAGTTATAAACTGTCATGTTAATAGGAAGCCTATGCAAATAACCTTATAGTCTCAAATATTGTTTCCTTAAAATGGTATAGAAAGATAAGTTATCAAATATAGTATAATTTATAACGCATACAAGATCAAAAATTTCTTGCTTTATGAACTTTTTATGGATCTTGTTGAAAGATCTTGCAAAACTTTAAAATTATCTTACGGTTTTTTTCAAAACCTATATACAATTTCTCTGGACGGAAAATAAAAATACTCACTGTTTGTCGTGAGTTTGACATACTTGTATTTTTTATATACCATGAGCTATAATTTCATTTAATTGTTGTCAATTTACTTACTATGTATTCCAGAGCCTCAGTACACATGCAGTAGTGATTAAGAAAATACTACTATAATACCATGAACTTCGATTTCATTACACTTTGACATACATGCAACTTACTTGAGAAGGAAGTATTAGACTTTTAATGTCAAATGTTATTTTTTTTATCCTCGGCATCTCTGCCATTAATCGACGAGCAACCCAATAAAAAGATGAACAACTATAAAAACGAGAGTTAAGTCCTTTAGTAGCCTCAAAAGAGTTGTCAGTCATAAACTTTAAAACTTCAAGTCAGTTCTTGAGGCGAGCAGCATCCATATCATCATGATTGCACAATGGACAACGAGCAGAGTCCATTACACCTATTCGATGCAGATGCCTTTGTAGAAAGTCATGTCCAGTTGTCACCTGGAAACAAGCGACACCAACAGCTCGAGGTAAAGAGCCAGGGATCTTAGTGTTCCCATCAAGTAGAGTTTTCCATTGCCTGTCCATAGCCGCATCAGCATAAAGGGAAACTCTGTCATACTTTATTTTACTAATGATTACACTTTTGATGTTACGAAAAGATAAAGGGGGATTTGGCTGGATTATAAGGGAACCAGCTTTTGCAAGTCTGTCTGCCTGCTCATTTCCAAAAACACTGCAGTGGTCCTTGATTTCTACGAGTTCATGTAGCTTCATTCTGCAAGAGTGGACTAATGCATTATTATTATAATTTAGATAAGTAAGCGAAAGAATAACAGCCTGTGAATCAAGAAGGAAAACAATTTTTTGATCATGGATGCTTCTTAATTTGTCAATTGCAACAACTAGAGCAGCAAGCTCGCCATCGAAATTATTACAGTATTTCCCCACAGAACAGATTATACTAAAATCTTTTGAATACACTCCAGCCCCAGCATTTTTATAGCATTCTCTGCAGAACCATCTTTATTGCCATTAATGTCAAATGTGTAAAGAAAACTCATCACTAAGGATATCGCAAGGATTTTCCAAGCTGGGCCGGGGAAAAACAATTGTTCCAGCAGCAGCTGCCAGGTCCAGACGAGTAATTGTGCCCTTTTGGAATGTCAAGTATCCTCCAGAAATCGCTCACAAATCACAGAAGCCTCTTATAGAACAATTAAAAATCACGTGAATCGTAATAATGCCATCGTAACGAAGGTCATTGTTACAAGTACCTGCAAAAGTGGATCCCATTCATGAAAACACTTCAAGCACTGAATCTAAGCTGACTAGAAAATCTAATATTAACAAATGAGCTACTGTTCACCCATGAAGACTGCCTCAATAATTTTTGTTAAATTTGTTGTAACCATCATCGCAAGATAAATTCGTAAAAATTAGAGCTTCCAGCTAGTCATTTGTTATCAGGTACTCACAGCTGCTAAAGTACAAACGTTCATATTTTTACCTTCTATTGGAACTAAATGGAGCTAAGCAGACAGCCATCAGAGAAACCATCTGAAATAATGAGCGGCAACCAACATTTTACAACAGTTATTAGGAAGGAATTTGAATTGCACTCCAGTTTGTCGAACAGTCCATTATAGTATTAATAAAAATAGAACTCATTTTTGATTCATCTTTTAAAAATCGATAGAAAATTAATACAAATAATTTGATGCGGTGATATCACACCTCTCAATATTTTATAATACCAGACTGCATAATCTCAAAATGCCCATATATCAAATTATTTTAATGATATATATAACAATTTTTCATTTAAAAATGAATTACTTCCTTTTGAAATTTATTTTTATCTATGACGGTTTTTTTTTTTTTTGTCATTTTCCAATAACTGGATAACTAATAAACTCAACTACACTTAAAAGCAAGATTAATATCAACCCATGAAACAATGACATATTTTTTGTGTACTTTTTCAAATACATATGACAAAGCATTATGTTTACTGTTTTATCATTTTACATTAATGCTTGTTTTTAATATTAATGCTTTGTCTTATTTATTAAGCTAAAATATCTCTCAATATTTTATGCAGTTTTAACTGGATTTCATTATTTTTATTCTGCGAATATGAATATTGTGTATGAAATTTTTCATAGAAAAAGAAAAAAAGCAGTGAATGAAAAAAGTCTTACGGTTAAGTGATACTATCACATTCGGTATAAATGTGACTATAAAATGTTTTAATTATATGTTCATTGAAAAATTTTAAATCATGCAATAAATTTCAAATTTAATTTCTATTTATGTTATTGAAATTTAATTCTTATAATTTTTATCATACAGAACAACAAAATTCTTCCATATAAATTATTATCTTTCTGTTAATGGGATAAACTAAGAACAGGATTTATAATTTGAAACAAAGTTGAGCTATAATCTCTGCCATATAGAAAAACTATATGTGAACAGACATTTACAATCTCAAGAGCAAAAGACTTGTGTAATATTAACTAAACTTTAGGCACAAAAATTTGAGTATAGAGTTATATTTGAAATCAATAAAGTGTATAAAAATGGATTAATATCAATTGAGGTTAAATTAATGTCCATTGGTATGGTAAAAGAAGATATCAACAATAACAAAGTAAGATATTCTCATTGAATCGAGTATTTTTGAAATTATGTGATAAATACTGTTAGACATTACGATATTTAACCTCATGTTTACTTATGTAAATAGTAGGTTGGAAAAAACTCAGAAAGTATTGAGATAACATGGTAAAAAGAGCATGTAAAATAATCAGAAATGACCGATACTAATGTTGAATTCTATTTCGAGTGAGATGAGCACTAAAATGACTGATTTGTTTATATCAAATTTCAGATTTCGTGTGAATTAATGTGGAGATATTTCCAAAGTTCGAAATCTAAATGTACAATTTCATTGTTGTATACTTGGTACTTATTAGGATAGTTTGAGAAAGTCATGATGACATTTGTACTCAAATTATATCATCAAAACTGTAACACTAAAAAAATTGGTTTAATTGTCACTCTATTGACGCTTTTTACACATGATTTCTTATTGCATCTAAAATTACAGCTTAAAGTGGTTTCTGAACAATTAGAAGTCTCCCGATCAGAAGTAAAAAATCATACCATGGATTGTAGAACTGAAGACTACGGTGCTAAACATTCAGATCAGATTTCGAGTAAAATCAGGTTCAGATTTTAGTCGAACTGGTTCGACTAAAAAGAAATATGAAAAGACTATTGATTTATATTTTAGACCCGAATACACTGTTGGTAATCGAAATATTGAAAAAGAAAAGTTCCAACTTGGTAAAATTTACAGTTGGATAACAGCTGCTTCAAGTATACAAGCGAAAGAAGAACTTGAATAGCTGTCGAGTGATTTTGTGAATGCAACTTCTTTATGCCTCGTAAAATAAAATGAGCACCATGTAAATGTGAAATCCTTTTAAGTAACAATTATTCCATTGAGCAACAATTGTTACCTATAAAGATTCCTGATAGCAGACCGATTGGCTGAGTGGTTAGCGTTCCTGACTCCTGAGTTGTTGGTCCCGGGTTCGAATACCGGTTCGGGCATGGATGTTTCTTTCTTTCTCTGCTCTCTCTGTCCTTTCTTCTGTGATATTGTATGAATGTGGCCCGCCCTATAAACGGGTTTGTGGTGTTAAGGCGCGGGTAACGCTACTCGCCTCCGTGACTTGGTTCACAGGTGCCCGCTGGGTAACGACAAATGAGTAGCAGTCTTTGGCCTTGTTGTGGCATAGGGTTCAACCCTCTTGTGCCCGCCATTGGAAAAAAAGATTCCTGATAATTATTTTGAAAAAAATTATCCATAGTGTTTGACTTAATTAGGAAATTATCATGTGAATATTGAATTGTTGGGTGTAATACCAAACAATTAATTAATAAGAATAATGGAAACCGTTTCATATCACCACTAAGTGTAAAGAAAGTTATGTTGTGTGAATAAAATGTTTAAATATTAATTTTAATGTGTTCTGTCTCTCAGATTCAAACATTCAAGAAATAAATTAACAGATTTAATTTTTTTTCTTAACATTCTCTGTAACTCTAAGCAGTTAAACCAGTTTATAGCAAATAGTTGAATCATATTTCTTCACAAAAAATTAATAGAACACTTTTATTATTATATTTTCAGAATTCTACAATTTTTAAATACATAAATTAAACATAAAAATAAAAGTATAAAATAATCCTAAGTCTCAATACATCTGAGCATTTGAACGTAAATTCTTATAAATATTACACTTCAACCGAATTAATTTAAAACTAAAAGCTGCATTTTCCTAAAAAATTAATTGCACAAAGCATGAAACAAATAAGAAATATGAAATACAAAACATTCAGGAGACATTTTTATCATATTCACATAGATTCATTTGTAGTTATTTTAGAATAAAACTTAGCAAATGACTTCATTTTTCATTTGAATATGCTGCAAAAAACCAACTTATAAGTTTTAAAGAATATGGGCACATGCTAGAAAATCGAAATATAAAATCCCTTACAAAAAATAATGTATAAAATATTTAGATTGTATATTAAATAAAAATTTGACAGTAGAATTTAAGTCAAATTTTTATTTCATATACAGTTGTGTACATAAAAACAATAAGTATTATAAAATAGATTTTCTAAAGATTTAAAATATGTTAAATTTTGAATTTTTAAATAGTTACGAGACTAAGCTATAATTTACGGATTTTTTAAGTTAAACAGATAAGTTGCTTTCGTTTCTTCTAATATATCTGGTGAGGACATAAAACATATACACATAAAACTTTGTATATAGGCTTATCATTAGTACATGAGAAATTCCAATTACAAATTTAAATATTTTTCAACTTGAAAACTTTTAAACATACAGTTTTATTAAAAATTATAATCTGATAAAAAAAAATTAAATCATGCAAAATGAAACTTTATTTATTGTTTACTATTACTATATAATTTAGATTAAGACATTGATTAAAAATTCTGAATTTTTTTTTCATTGAGAGAAGGATTGAATTGTTCCTATATTTCCCCGAAAATGAAATTAATTATTTAAATGATTTATATATTTTCTTCAATAAATTTAATTCGGGTATATAATATTCGCTTATTATAACAACCTAATAGTAAACCATTGTTTTTCCTTCAGTGATTCCACTGAAGTTTTCCACATCAGTTTAAAAATCAGCAATGGAAGTTTTTCGTACAAATATCACCAAATAGCTAATTCATATACTCTAGTTAATTTAAATGTACATCTTAGAGTTTAGATGTGATACATATGCTCTTCGAAAATGCAATAAATTAATTTAAATATTCTAAGTATATTGAATATTACAGATCTCAATGATGATTACATAAATCACTGTGTATCAATATTAAATAGGTTGCAAATACTTAGTCTATAAAATAAAATTTCATGTAACTATAACAGTCACAAAATACTCTAATACTCATTTGCTTAAAATGGTCTTCTTATAATGTGTTTATAATTATAGATTTCTTCTTATGATATAACTTTAATATGAAGTCAATGCTGGTCATCCATAACTGATACTCAAAACAGTGGTTTTATTGAATCTTAAAATAAATAATAGAACCTTATTACTTTTGAATATTACTTTTGAATATTACATATTACTTTTGAAATAAGTCGAAATATTAAATATATATAAAGGAACTATAAACGAATATCAAGAAAGAAGAATAATATTACTTTCATTGCCATTTCATTCGATAATTAGGCGAATATATTTATTTTTAATTGCTGAAATAGCGAATTTAATATTTTAGAGTAACATCATCTAATATTTAGTTTGGAAAAGAATGCTAAAAAATATTGCATATGTTAATCTCGTGTAGCTTTTTCACACATATACAATTTTTGGCACAGGTGTCGTATAATCCATGATGCCAAATTCTGAGATTGGCGATTTTTTAGCTGATTTTCTTATGTATCTGGCAACCTCATTTTTATTGCGTCATACATATGAAGACCTATAAGAATTATTCAGAAAATTCTATTTTGGTAATCCTAGTATTTACGTCATTGCGCATGTCACGATACGTCATCTTGGCAACATTTTTTCATTGCCAAAAGAATTCAGAATTTGGAATCATGGATTATACGGCACCTGTGCCCAATTTTTTCATATATATATATATATATAATATTAATATATATATATATATATATATATATATATTATAGGCGAAAAACTATATATTTTATAAATTTCAATTTTTTATTGGTTATTATTCACTTTTAATTTCAATTATTACCCTTCTGAAACAAAAGTCTCAAAATTAATTAACAGAAAATCTTCAAAATAAAAGCCTCAAAATTAATTTTCTGATATGCGTATAGTAAATATCTTATGTATAATCGTATGTATATAATTATAATAAGCATAATCCGAATTTTAAAAAAATTTGATCTGAAGCATTGAGCAATACTTACATCATTTGAGCCATCAACAATATACTATAGAAAACCACTTAGTCCTTCAGATTTTAGTATAATTATTAACCTGGTGGTCAGAGCTGTTAATCTGAAGCTTCTAATATTTCCAAGTTTTGTTCTCAAGCATGTCTGACTTGCTTCAATGCTTGAATTTTGATTTAAATCTTCTTTATAGCTTATTAGAATGCTTATACAAGTTTACGTCATTTGATATTATATTGATACAAGAATATATAAAAAAATAGGTTTATATAGTCAAATGACGAAAATTAAAAGAGTGATTAAAAGAGTTGTTTTAATTATTTCTTTTGTCATCTATATATATTGCCATCTATTGAAAAGACCATGGAAAAGCATAACATAAGTAAAAAGTCTCCCACTCATGCAAAATATTAAATTTCTATTTATTGGCGAAATTTTCCAAGTCGTTAAATTTATAGACATCCTCTCACAGCCAATAAAAAATAAAATTAGGGATTCTGAAAACTTTTTTGTTGAAGATATTACATAACTTACCAATTTTTTCTATGCTTCAGACACTCGAGATGCAGAAATCATCATAATCAAGTAGAAAAGAAAAATATAAATAAGGACAAAATAAACAGCTACACAACTAATAACCATTGAAATGTAACAGGTGATTTTAAGGCAAAAGTGATGGACATATACATTGATAAAAAAAGTAAAACGTAACATAAAAAAACCAAATTGGAAAATATTTTATCCACGTAAGAAACTAATGACTTAATCTCTGAGTATGGCTAAAAAAACAAGTTTATATTTCGTTGCAGATTGTAAGAGAGGGTATTTCGATTTCCTGTGCATCTTCTTAGTTGGTTGCATACATCAACGTAAAGAAAATGAAATGCATTCACGGGTAGTAAGCTAAATATTAAAATAAAGACTACATTGCAAAAGAATTTTAAATATAAATAGTACATGATATTATCAGGAAATGTATATTCAAACAAAGTGTGAAAGGTTTGTTAAAATGTTTTATGGAATATAAAAAGCAGGATACCAAAACTATTATGTACATCAGAAGGTTTAAGCTAATCCACAGTTTTACCCATCTATCAAGATATGAACTTCTCTCGATTTGAATTTTGCTTATATTTTTAACAAGATTTCTTAACTAATTCAGCTTTAAACTGAGAGTACATCGACACATTACAGAGAAGGCATACATAACAGCATTCATAAAGTTATCTGAATTCATTAATATACCGAACAATGTAGCGATAAACATTAATGCATCGAAAAAATGCGAAATTTGTTGCTCAATATCATTAAGTATAAAAATCCTTTCTTGATAACATTTTGACTTTTAGAAACATCAAAGGACACGATCAAACTTAGTTTAAATAGTGTAAATATGATTTTATGTAAAAAATACTTATTCCAACAAAACTTGAAATACATATTTCAATTTTTCAATTTGAGTTTATATATTTAATGGGCACAAGTGCCGTATAATCCATGATTCCAAATTCTGAATTTTTTTAGCGATGAAGAAATGTTGCCAAGATGACGTATCGTGACGTGCGCGATGACGTAAATACTAGGGTTATCAAAATAGAATTTTCTACATAATTCTCATTGGTCTCCATATGTATGACGTAATAAAAACGAGGTCAAAAAATTGCCAATCTCAGAATTTGGCATCCTGGATTATAGTACCTGTGCCTTTTAATGACAGTTATTAAGTAAGAAAATGCTTATTAACAGAATTTTATCAATATTTAAAAATACACTGCTGGACAATTGCTAAGGACGGATAACACTATCATCCATAGCAACCACAAAATGAAAGGAAGCAAAATGTGGAAAATTAGAATAAGTGCGGGATATAGTAAGAAGAAGTATGTGTATGCAAAATTTTTTTCTACGTCTGTTCATCACGTGATAGCGTTCATAAGAGCTTTAAAGGTTTTGACGCGTGTGGACAGTTGTTGCTTCAAGTCAAAGTTTTACAGGAAAGATTTAGTAGACGAACTTGAAATTTTTGGCATGTCTTCCCGACATCACTTAGATGATTTTATGCGTGGCCGAATTATTGGAAAGATCGAAGAAGG
>JAJQOW010001952.1:0-28333 GCA_037975125.1 Latrodectus hesperus | reverse complement strand
TTATCTTGGTTTTTTGAACAAATTTTGGAAAAATTTCTAATTATATTTTATTAAAAAATATTTCTAGTTAATACTTTTTCTTGACTTTAGTAAATAATTCAAAATGCTTATACTTTCAACGATTAAGTTAATTTTATAATTGTAATATATTTATCTCAATGCTAGAAGCTTGTTTAATACAAAGCATATTGTATACTAATGTTGTTTATGTATTGATATATGTTTATTTCCAAAGTTTTCCTGTTTGACAATATCTGATTTCGCCAAAAAATTAATATTTCTTTTTGAATATTTCCATGTTTTATTGTTTTGATTAAAATATGAAATTTCATTGATTTGTAAATTTTTAGCACCTTTAAATCAGTAATAAAAGCAATAAATAATTACCTATAAAATAACTAAAATGTTTTATTTACATTTCAGTAAAATACTTAAATTCTCTACTATAAATCCTAAATTCTCTCAACTGCATTATTATTATTTCATTCTATTATTATATTTTAATTGATAGTAGCAAGATGGTCTTTTAATAAACAAGAAGTGCATAATGCAGTTAGCAATAAATTTAAAACTGCCGACCGATTGGCTGAGTGGTTAGCATTCCTGACTCCTAAGCTGTTGGTCCCGGGTTTGAATCCCGGTTCGGGCATGGATGTTTCTTTCCTTCTCTGTGTTTCTCTGTCCTTTCTTCTGTGTTGTTGTATGAATGTGGCCCGCCCTATAAACGGGTTTGTGGTGGTATGGCGCGGATAACGCTACTCGCCTCCGTGACTTGGTTCACAGGTGCCCGCTGGGTAACGACAAATGAGTAGCAATCTCTGGCCTTGTTGTGGCATAGGGTTCAACCCTCTTGTGCCCGCCATTTGGAAAAAAAAAAGATAAATTTAAAACTGGAAAGGCTACGCATCAATGAATGAAACATCAATTTCCAAATTCTGTGATTATTGCTCCATTACACATCTAATTATTTAATAATAGTAAATAAAATTATCATTAAATATTAATATAAAGTTTATTCAATATAATATAAATAAATAAATTAAATGATGTACATTTATGTCTAATTTATAAAATTCTGGGAGATATTGAGGAAGCTATAAGTTGAAAATTTAAATAGAATTAATTGTTTTCATTTTTTTTGTTTTAAAAAACAATTTTTTTAAATATTAGTTTAAATAATTCATGCATTAACTTATTTTAATCCGTAAATCATTTGTGGCAATGTTTAAAGATAAAACATTATATCTTAAATAAATTAGTTAACTTATTTTCTTGTTTTAGGTATTTTTGATATGCATGAATGTGTACATAATTTTTTATCTGACGTGAACCATAAGGATGTTAATAATAATAAAAACAATTTGGAAAATTATTAATATGAAAATTTGAATAATTTTCTGTTTTATAAAAGCATCAGTTTATTGAATAAATTAAGCCAAGGTTTTTTGTTTAGAAACGGCACCGTTCTCATATCTGGGAAATTGAGGGTTTAATACCAAACTCAAAGACCATCATGCTTAAACAAACTATGGATTTCAATTTTTGGTTGGGTTTAATAGGCCTAGATATTTAAAGAGGAGAGTACCAGCTCAGTAATCAACTGCGTTACTTAACCGCGGTTCAAAATTATGAGGCGCTTAGTTTTGTTAAAGTTTTTGGTTGGCAGAAAGGGGAATTCGGATTGATGTTGCAACTTAACTCATTCAATCAATTTAATTTTAAATAAATAAATTAGAAAACACAAAAGAATCCTTCAGTAGTTAGAAAAATTCCTTTTGTTATTTTAAAGAATAAAACGAATTAAATTTACCGAGAAAAAATGATACATAAGTATGAAATACTGTTATATAAAAATATTGTTTACGATACCTTATTTACACTTGTGCATATCAATGTACTTATAAATTTGGAATCGATTAAAATGTTCTTATACAATTATTCTTTTGTACATTACATTGTTCTTTTGATCCTTTTATAAAAGAAACATTAAGAAATTGCTTAAGTAAAAATAAAATGTTTACTGCATCGGGTCATCCACTCTTTCTGCATTCCCCCAATGTAATTTGTTTTAAAAATAACAATATTAACTGTTATTTGATTTTAGAAAAAAGGCATTTTGGGATTCAGAGCGAATGCATTTTCGATTTTCACATTACGCCGCCGATCGAAATTATTCCTATGAAATGAACGCTGACTAAAAGATTCCTGTTATCAATGTTCCCAAATTTCTTAACTAAAGGGAATTTCAAATGTTTTATACCTTATTTGATTTCTTTTTATCTGATTTGTACCTGAGATTTTAATTTGTGGTGTAACATTTCGCTTAGAACTAAACTAAATAAGCAGCAAATAACGTTATTTTCCCAAACAGCAGTTTATACACAAAATGTATATATATACGTTTTCCACTGCTTGAGTCTGAGGCCCACACAACAGATTGATTTATAAAAATCAACCATATTTTATTTGATTATAAGTAATAACACAGAACTCTGTATTTACGCATTATAAACAATTCGCAATAGAAAATAGAATCAATGATTGTGAATTCTTTAATTTAAAATTAAAGGTTTCAGATTAGGAAAAGATACAAAGTTCTTTAATTTACATTCTCCAAAAATTTAATTAAATTCTATAATTTTATACCATATGAATTATTTTATTTTAATTTAATTTAAATCTTTTTTTATGTGTGGATCATTTGTTTTTATTTGTATTGCGATTTAAGAATACGTTGAGGGGAAACGTTTTCAACATAACTGCTCATGGCAGAATTGTTTTATTTATTGATATATATTATTGTTTTATTTATTTATAAGATAATTTAACTCTTTAACGGGCCATTCATTTCTAATTATAGAAGATTAAAATAATTTTGGAATTGAGATTGATTTAAATAAAGAAATTCATTCAGCTTGTTAAATAAATTAATTTGATTTTTAACATCTTTTTTCATGGTAAATATGCTTACCGCTGTCCATTGGGGATTATTAAAAAATAGGAAGCAAGAAATATATATATATATATATATATATATATATATATATATATATATATATATATATATATATATATATATATATATATATATAGTAAATAATACAATCTACAAAAGGAATTGTATATTAGAATTTTTATTCATAGAAGATTGAAATCAAAATAATTAAATTATTTTCTATGAAGTTTTGGAAAACATAGTGAAATACATAATGGGACATCGTACATATGTCGTGGTCTCTTTTGAATTTTTCTTGTTGAATTTGCTGCACAAATAATTAGTAGGATAGATAGATTACCATGGACATTTAAAAACTTCATGAAATTGGTGGTAAATATACTTATCACGGTCTTAGAAAGGGTTTAAATGGATGAATGCATTCATATCCATACTAAAAAAATCGCAATTAATTTGATAACACTGTTTAAAATTCAAGTTTATTATAGTGCACAGTATGTAACACTTTTTGGAAATAAATATGATAAAACATCTAGCAAAATTTTGACAAGTAAACTAATGTAAACATTTTGGCTTGTTTCGCCCATTTGTGAATCCCAAAACTATACTAAGTTGACGGATTTTAAACAGCAAATACATATCATATGATGTAGAAGGATCAGTTGTACTAATTAGCTAGCATATTAAGTCTACTACCTAACTAAACAATGTCCAGGTGTCGAATTTTTTACTTGCTCGTGAAGAATTTTCACTACTTAAGATAACATTTTTCTTTCTAAGCCATTTTACATCACTGATAAAGCATTCTTTCTAATAAATATTTAACAAGTATCGAAGCTCTCTGAATATTTGCTTTTGATTAAATCTGTGTAGCATCCCAGCGAAATCAATACTCCCATGAATTTGGATTTCGTAAAACTGTAAATTAAAAAAAGGATGTTATTTTAAACAGGAATTTAAGGAAATCAAAGAAAGGACTATTTATGAAGGGGCAATCTACAGAATGATATTAAAACAAACTATTTTACTGAGAATGTAAAATTTCTGACTTGAAAAGCCTCGACACAAATTGTGGTAACAAGCCTCTGTAAATGAAAAAAATTTTGTTACGACAAAAGTGTTCAAATATAATGTATCGTGCTTCGAGGTTCGTGTTGGTAGAGAGTCGATAAAACAATCTCTTTAAAAACCATAAGACTTTTATTCGTAGCAAATTCAACAAGGCATAGGAAATTCCGGATGAAGAAATCTCAATTACACAGCTCCAATTTAGCTAATACAACAGCAAACAGCTACCAATCACAGAAGTTTCCATTACCTCAGCCAATTTCTATGCACTAGACTCTAGTGCATAGAAATTGGCTGAAGAGGATCAGTTGTACTAATTAGCTAGCATATTGTTAGTCTAGTCTAGTGACTAGACTAACATTCATCTTCACTAACCATTCTATGCCGGGTGGCGGTATTTATACCCGACTTGAAGTGGAAATCTGAGAGTTTCGTCAAGTTTCTGGAAGTTCCTAAGCTATCTCCCTTAATATGGTCCTAAAGCTTCGGGTGATGGATTTTCCCAGGAATATCCATTCATCGCAAGTCACCAAATCATTAGAAATGTTGCATTTAACGTAGAATACGCCTAAATTGTGCAAATATTAGCCCAAAATCTGAGTATTTCCGATTTGTTTGAGATATTTTAAAGTAAATACAAATAATGTTTATTAATTTATAACAATATGTATACAATTACTCTTAATACTAAAAAAACACATTTAACTTTTATTTTAAATTTTTAATGTGGAAGAAGCTTCTAAAAATTAATATTACAGAGTTTATTGCAGTATATTATATCGGTATTGTCTGAAATAACTATCTCGAAAATTTTGATTTTCAGTTACAGGCAAACAAGTACACATTTTCTGCCCTGCCTCAGACACGTGTGATTTTTTAAACTATTTGTTACATTCTATATTGCAATTTTGCATTTTTGATATTTCTGTTTGAGTAAAATCCCCCAATACGCGTTAGCTCACCCGCCCATTTTAATAAAACTTAATACTATTAATTCTGAAGTGTGATTTTATCACATTGCTAATAAAGGATCTATTAGTTAAGATATGTAGTCTGTAAACTGTAACGAGAAAATCTACATAAAATTATAATTTATGCTTGCATAATATCTAGTTTAAATTCATATAAAAACAAAACACCTTATTAAAGGATTTATGTTGAACTTCCTAAAACACTCATATATTTTGAAGTTAATTCAAATATTTTGTTAATCTAACTTCTCGTTATTATTATAAATTTTGCTTTTAATTTTTTTTTAAAATGGAATTGGATATTTGACCTTTCCTCTTCTAGGAAAATCAATAATAAAATCTGCCACATTTTTAAAGCTACAAAATATAAAATGAATTACATGCTTAGCAGGATATCCAATTAAACAGGAAATGGAACTAGTTATCTATGCAAATAAAGTTCGTCTGTAACAGCGGGGGGCGCACTACTTATTTTTTTTATTTAAATCTGTTCCGATTGACATGTTTTCCGAATTCGAAAATTAGCAATTCTTCCCGATTCTTATTTTTTCTTCATTGGATTAGAATAATAAGAATTTAATATGATGAAATTCCTTTTAATTCCTTTACCTTAAAATTTTACATTATAAGCAGAATCCCTTAATCTTAACATTTGTAAGTTTGACTAGAATTTCAAAAAATTGGAGTCTTTTTATGTTCATGTATAAGTATTCCCGATTTTTAAAATTTGAGAATTATATATATATATATATATATATATATATATATATATATATATATATATATATATATATATATATATATATATATATATTGTTATTGCAAACATAGTACCAAGACGAGTATAATTGTGAAATTATTCAAAAAATGAATAGAATTTAAGGTTTTTTAATTTTAAAATTTCTCATTATGAATAGAAAATAAAATTCTCTTAGTTTAAAAATTTTTCGTGATAAATGGAGTTCAAAATACTAAAATCTTAAAATTTATCATCATAAGAATATAAAATTTACATTTCACATTGATCGTAAGATTTTTTAACAGAGGTAGGATTTAAAAATTGAGTAAAGTAACGAGTGTGAATAAAAGGAACACAATTTAACAAATGCAACTTAAATTTTTTTAAAATATATATAAAAATACTTAGTCAAACATATTAGAACTGCAAATAATATTCACATTCAGTCAATGCAACTAATTCTTATCTACTGATTTTAGAAGTGTAAAGAGAAAACTAGTGTAGTTGCATATTATCCCGTTGACCATTTACACTAGGAAAAAAATGAAGTATGTCCCCAAAGTTGCGATTTAAGGCCAAATGTTGAAATTCAATAATCCCACTGTCTGAGTTATTTCATAAACGAGCTGTTTTATATTAAATGAGGCAATGATTATTGGCATTAAACTGCAACGGTTGGCGACATTTTTTTTCTCATTGAAAATAATGGTTGGGATAATACAGCAGTATTGCAAAAATATTATTAAACTTATTTAGCCTTTATACAATTAAGCTGGAAAATTTTATTAAGTTTATCTAAAAATTTTGTCAATTAAGGACATGATAAATTTATGACATTACAAATTAAATTGATGATTCTTGTCCTATTAGTTAAATCAAAAGATTTATTTTAATTTAAAAAGTTACCTTACTGAGTATTATATTAACTTAATAAAGAAGCAGTCCAAATTTTATGATGGATCCCAAATTGTATGGTGTAAAATGTTTCGGTTTTGTAAATATATGAATTACTATAATAATAATAATAAAAACTTAAAGTAATAAGTATTTAATGTAACTGCTTCATAGCCAAAAAAGTTTATTTAAATTTGTTGTGGATAAAATAAAATTTAAAAAGGATGTTTTAAAAAATTGACATTATTAATTTTAGAAAAAAAAATGTGCTAATGTGCATAGAGCTGCGTTTTTCAAAATGTTACTTAGTTTACATTATTTGTTTCATAAATTTCTTGTAATGGACGTTAGATGAAACTAGATTTTTAATATTATTCACATGTTAAATAAATCTGTAAACTGTTCTTTTTTAAAAAAATGATTAAAATAAATAAAGATTTTGCATTAAGTATATAAAATATTTATCTTTAGAAAAGAACTATTAGGATTATAATTTCTAAATATTCAGTTTATTTTAATACTAGAATTAAATGATTTGTTGAATTGTATGAGGCATCATTATTTGTGTTAAATAAAATGAAATAATTATATTTTTTCATTCATTTCTTAAACACGTTGATCTTTGAATGCATTTGTTTACAATGTATGTTTCGTAATTAATAAAATTTAACTTTTAAGATAATATCCACTGAAATACCATTTAAGAAATCCATTATAGACAGCTTGTGATCTTGAATATATTTTATAATGATTGATATTATTAAAGTAACAGTGAAAAACTATAAATGAAAAGAAAATATATCATTATTTATATATAATTTAAAAGGTAAAAAAAAACAAACATTTATCATAGCTGAGAACTACATGTGCTATAAAAAAATAAAATACATCTTTAACTAACAAGAATAAGTGAAATTTGTTGAGTAGTGTATTTGACAATAATTAATGTAATCTAATCGCTCTCTCTCGATTATATTACACGAAAATATAGTTCCAAAGAATTCTAATTTAGAAAATACTTATATAAACTTCAGTACTTCTTAAAACTAATTATAAAATTAATTGAAATTAAGAATTGGAAAAAAATATTTTTAACATCAGATAAAATTTTAAATATAAAATATAATATCGAATGCTTCTTTGTTTAATATTAAGGAAATTAAAAAAATCTAATGATATAAATTGCTTTTCAATAATTAAATTAAAGTAATTGATAATTTTTAAGATAAATAAAACTTTGAGATTGGTGCAAAAGAGAAAATTTTAGATTAAAAATGTTTCTGATGTAAATATTCCAGACTTAATTGATTCGTATTTTTAAAAAGGAAAGCAAAATTAAACACATTCTTGTAATTTTCTTATAATATTTTTTATAGGAGACATATGGGTAGTAATGCTGCTTAATCACCTAGGCTACAAAAAAAAAAAATATTTCTCGAGAATTCTTCCTCGTGTCGAAAGTTCAGAAGTATCAGCAGATGGAATTCATTGCGCATCTATCATGCGACGACTCTTTTGGAATAATTAGTAATGTTCACGAAAACAAAACTACAATACAAGTGTTACTGTTGTTGTTGCATGCCCCCTTTGTTCGACGGCACTAAACCAGGTCCATAACGTTAAAACCCCAAAAAATTTACAATCACCAAAGGATCGTTGTATAAATCGTGCTTGTGTGGATAACCCCAGGCACTCAAGGATGTGTTCTGGCGTAGTTTGTTCAGTGAAACTGTTGGTACAGGTCTCGAAAAATTATATACGAGGATGTTTGAGTGATATTTCTTAACTTCATTTATAACTATTTCATACATAAAAATCATGGCTTTTGGTGGTTTGGTTGCGGAAAAAGTCTTTTTCCGTACCGTGGTGAGTTACATATTGATCCAGCTGAAGATCTTTCGTGTCCTTCAATGGCTACGTTTTTACTTGATTTTCCTGATTGACATATTGTTTGACTTTTTTGACATATTGACCCAACTGAAGTCTTAGGCACTCAAGGATGTGTTCTGGCGTAGCTTGTTCAGTGAAACTGTTGGTACAGGCCTCGAAAAATTATATACGAGGATGTTTGAGTGATATTTCTTAACTTCATTTATAACTATTTCATACATAAAAATCATGGCTTTTGGTGGCTTGGTTGCGGAAAGAGTCTTTTTCCGTACCGTGGTGAGTTACATATTGATCTAGCTGAAGATCTTTCTTGTCCGCCAATGGTTGGCTAGGCTACGCTCTTTTACTTGATTTTTACGAGAAAAGATATCTCTAAAGATGGCAATCCAGAACCTTCTACTTGGTCCTTGTTTCTAAAGTGCGAGGACTCATTCACTTTCGGGGACATAATGGTACACACAAACTGGGTACTTCACTGCATAAGTTATCCTCAATTCTGCATAACTTTCAGCCTTCGGCCCTACAATGGCTAGTAGTTGGGTGTCAATATACAGTAATACTCCCTATGACACGGTGCTCTTATAACGTTTTTTCATATTACCCGATTTCAAGTCCCTCGTATAACACGCATTCCCCTCCAGTAACGCGCTGATTCCCCACGTTATAATTCTATAATGCTAAATTTATAATGATTTGTACAGCCCGCAATCAAAAGCGCGTACGTTTGAAACATTGTGTCAAAATTGTTCTTACAAAATAAAATAAAATTATATTATTGATCTTTGAACATTCTGCTGAAAGAAAATGTTGGTGGAGCGTTATTTCAGTTACCTTCTACAGTGAATAAACATGCAATAAAACTGTTTTTTTGGAATTATTTATTTTAAATTAACTGTTTTTTAGTTACATTTGTATAAGATTTTTGAATTTAAAATGCTCTTAATTTGATTACAATGAAACGCACACATTTCGTTCAAAATATAGTTTTTTCTAAGTATTTGATTTAAACCCCCTTTAACGAGAAAAGTTAAATAAGAATTTTGTGTATATAATACGTTATACGAGTCTTACGAGCGCATGTTACGAAAATGCTTGTACAACGTGTCTTAATATTACGCGGAACTAATATATCAAGTTATAGAGGTTATACTGTCTCTGAAAACATATAACTCTATCTAATATCTTTATACTTAAACAATGCTATTTTAGTAAATTATAAATACATTTAGACCCAATAATGGGTTACGGCTAAAGTGGTACTTTAAAATGCTGCCGATTTTGTCAATAGAAAATATACGTATCTACTTTTGCAAGAGTAACAGAATTCATTGTCCATTATTGATTTTAAAGGTTTTAATTCTGTTTCAGCTGAATAAAATCTAAAAGATAAAATGCTAAAAATTATTTCAATAATTGCTATTTTCTTTCTAATAATTTTTGAATATTTTTTTTCTCTAACATTTCATGTACGCATACAAGTATTGCTTTTGCATTCGTATGTTAGATTATACAGAATAAGAGACATTCTCTATTTGTATAGAATAAGAGAGTATAGAGAGAAAGACTTGAATAAACAAACGAGGAATTTTTTCTTCTTCAATTTTTGAGACTTACATGAAAGGGAATGAAGACTACTTTTTGCAATACAGCCATTTAAATCAATACAAAATTTATATCCTTCAAATATGAACTATTGTCACATTTATAAGAGCTATTTGATATTGAATAATTTACCTTTGTGGTGCATTTTAAAATTAACGAATAAAATTAAATAAAAATAAATTTTTTAAACTCTTGTTAGTTTATAGTTCATACATGGGTTGCATACCTTATCGTTGCATATAAGTGTTTCACATTTCCTCACTTATTGTGGGAACCACAATTGTATGTGCAAAGTTTCGTAACTATAACGGAATCTTTTCTGTAAATATTATTTAAAAAAAATAGTACGATTGCATATATAAATGTATATATGTTTATGTGTCTAACAGAAGTTTACATATACTCCTTATAGGAGAGTTTTAGTGTTGTTTTAATTTCTACAGGAAAAGAAAAGATATTCTTAAGAAATAATAAAGGTAATATTATTTAAAAAAAGTACTTAAAATGTAAATTTTTTAATATTTTATGACATAAATTTAAAAATTAAGTCAAATGTAACATTCAAATTTGTCGAGAATCTAATCAGATATTTTGAATATTTTATGACGTTGAGTTATAACATGAAAAATTCAATTCCCATTCATAATACTGAATTATTATGAAATCAATATCATACATCATATATAACATATTAATATGACACACAATTTATTGAGTGTCAACAGTCTGACCAGGCTCTTGATACATTGCACTGTTAGTGAAAGCTCTGAGTAGAAAAGATAATGATGGGGAAAAAATTCTGAAGATCTAGTATTTGTCATTAATTACGGCCAAGGTTGTATGAATATTAAGTGATGCCCGTTGCGAAATTTTTTCACTGAAGAATTGCGATTCAAATGTAATAATAACAATAATATACAATTTCATACAAAAGTAAAAATAATATTCAACATCAGCGACAACAATAATATACATCAGATAATGTATTTTGCATGAAAAAGTGAATGTTTTTAAAATTCTTCTGAGTTTTTCTTTTAGGATTTCATAGTAAATATTACTGTACATTTTATACTTAACAATGTAAGGTTAATAAGCTAGATACTTTTGGAATAAAATATTATTGAAATAATCGTAACAGAGAAAAAGTTTACAATAGTTTTGTATTGTAGACGAAATGAAGAATTTTGATTCGCAATATTTGAGAAATAAATTAATATTTCTAATAGTTTATTATATATATATATATATATATATATATATATATATATATATAATAAACTATTAGAAATATTAATTTATTTCTCAAATATTGCGAATCAAAATTCTTCATTTCGTCTACAATACAAAACTATTATAAACTTTTTCTCTGTTACGATTAATATATATATATATATATATATATATATATATATATATATATATATATATATATATATATATATATATATATATATATATATATATATATATAAAGAATCGCGCACCATAAAAATGGCATAAAACATTCAAAATTACAAAATAAATAAATAAATAAAAAATTCTTATAATCTGCACGAAAATGAAGTTTGTTGCATGGAAATTTAATATGAATTGGAATATTTTTTAAACAATTCAATTTATGAAATTAAAACATTTCTTTATGTTCTTTTAACAATATTACATTATAATGCATAACCATAATTTTCATATACGCAAAATTTTATAATCAGAAATAAATGATTTGAATAAGCCCTATTTTAATATTTTAAGCAACTAAAAGAATTATATTTAAAATTCACTCACCATTTAAATTTTTTTTTTAAATTTGAGTACTGAAGTCGGAGTTTCAATGAAAAGTAATGAAGGCTTGAAAAGTATACAATAAAATAAAATAATTTTTGACTTTATAGAAAAAGAAATTTCTCCTGTCAAAATAAAATGTTTTAAAGATTTAATACCGTATTGTAGATAAATCGCTTTAATTGTGTAATCAAACATGATCAGATAAATAATTGGATTATATGATAAAGAATGAATCGTTTGATATAAAATATATTTTACGGTATGATAAAATTAATTTAAATGTGCGTTTGAAGTGTACTGAAATAATTTTTCATTAGTTTTGTAGTTATAACGTCGAATAATAAGTTTTATGTCTTTAATTAGAAATTGCATTTCATTTTAAATGGAAGTTAATTTAAGAATAACATTCATTAGTTTACACAAAAGGTTAGAAAAGTTTTTTTATTTTTATTTTGAAGGTATATTTTAAAAATAGAGAAATTCAGACGTCAATGAGGAAAAAAATATTTAAAAAGAAAAATAAAGTATGATTCATATGTTAATCTCTTTATGGTAATACCTAATTTACAAAACATTGAAACTATAATTATTGTTGTATGGAACCAAAAAGTTTTTTTTAATTAGGGGATTCTTAATTACTTTTTATTTTATGATATTTTAATATCAATAAAAATTGTAGAAAAGCTAAGAGTCACAAAAATGAAATCTGTTTATTAAAAATATTTTGTTTTCATATGATTATATCTATATTTTTCGATTTATAAAGATATTATTAGTGAAAACGAAGGAGTATTATTTTAACGAATTTTTTTCTAAAAAAAAAAAAAAAAAAACTTTTGTATTCTGCAGCAACTACTATTACAAAGTAAACATATTTCTAAATACTATAATTCCAAATTAGGTATTTCATTCAATATAATTAATTTTTCCATGATTCAAAATCATAATATTTACTATGAATAAATATAATTGATTATTAAAGTGAACAATAATTGGATGCATGAAGAAATAGTCAGATTTTTTGCAATCGAACTTCGTGTAGATTAGCTTAATAAATTATGCTAAAATGTTTTGAATATGTCATTTCGTATATTATTGTGTTGACTAGACTGAAATGTCTACTATCAATTGCTATGAAATAAAATTTATAACTCTCTAGAAAGCCATAACTTGGTAAAAATATTACTTTTCCAATTCTCTTAGAAAAAAAGAAAGAATTGAAAACATTTTCATTAAAAATGTTTATTGTGATTACAGAGGATTTATTTTAGTTCAAGTTTACTTAATAATAAATATTATTTTAGAGTAATGTTAAATATGATATATCTTAAGCTGCATGTTTGAAAAATTATAGACTAAGAAGTTAGTGCTTAATAATAATAATAATAATATATATATATATATAATGATAAATGATAACATTGGGCAAACAGTGAACATAATCCAAAAGAATGTTTTTGCCTTTTATTCTGAAGACTACAATATGTCTGAAATATTAGGAGCTTGTTTGGAAAATGTAACTTGTTTTTCTGCAATAGAAATACATTAGTAAAATTTCCGGAAGTTTTCGTAAAGATTAGCATTATCTATCATATGTTTTTATATATACATTAGTTCTTAAAATTTCAGTGTTTTAGAAACGTATTCAAAGATGCTATTGTGCATACACTTTAAGAGCTTTAATTTAAATACTTACGTTCTTGATTTAATTGCTGTTTTATTTATGACAATGAAGCCGATGGTTTTTGGTAGGTGGTTTCGCTCTCTCTCGTCACAGATTCGATCCACAGTCTGAGCAATGTCGACTCATCCCTTCAATGGACCGATAACCTGAGTACCAAGCATGCTAGGGAACTACATGCTGATGGTTTTCGCGTTTAGGTTGACCACCTGACAAACACCCGCGAAGGAATCGGTGCTAAACATCCGGACATATGCAACATCCCCCCATGACGCTCCGACAGGAAAACAAGCATAGACACTGTAGACTAAGCCCTTAGATATAGGCTGTCTTGCCACAGGTTTAGTTTCTTTATTTATGAGAACAGTACAGTTTAAAATTCTTTGGACCACCTTACTTAACCACCCTTTACTAAGTGAAATTTTAATTAGTATGGAAAAAAATGTCACCAAGCAATGTGATATATCACCAAACTATAAGTGGAATATAGAAAACCATTGACCGAATGATAAATGTTCTTCTTCAGTGAATAATACCACTGACCGAATGATAAATCTTCTTCTTCAGCGCGACAGCCCAGGGTGAGCCAAGATTTTCCTCAGAACACTTCTCCAGTTTGTTTGTCACTTTCAGCAGTTTAAAGTCTTCCTCTGCACAATCAGTCCATTTAAGTGTGGGCCGACCCCTACGTCTGTTTGCAATGGGCCTATAATCAAAAATTCTTGAAGTCAGAGACGACTGGTCCATCCGAGGGGCCCGCAAATCTCAAGCGACATATTTTAATATAATTGACGATGTCAGCTTCCTTAAAAAAGTCTGTAGAGCTCGAAATTGTATCTGTGTCTCCAAACCCCACTGCCATTTACAGCACCAAAAATCTTTCTTAGGACTTTTCGTTTAAATATAACAATTTGATTTGACTGAGTCTTTGTTAGAGTCCAGGTTTCGCATGCATAAGTGAGAACAGGGCTTATGAGAATGATAATCATTTGTGTTTATATTTAAAAGAGAATCCATCTCTAATAGTTATTTCTATACTTTTACACAGTAAAATTATAAATATTCGGAACCAACATCCTATAGAAATAAATACGACTATTTTTTTGATTTGTTAATGTATAATTCTTCTTCTATATTAAGTTTTTCTTTTTAAATAGATTTTAAATTATAATTGATAAAATAATGAATTAGTCATTTAATCAAGTAACATTGTGGTATACGTTTAATAATAATACATTAACTTTCTTATTTATGTTCTTTAGCACTTATCAACATTTTTGTGAGAATATTTTGTTTTAGTTGTCATTAAATAAGTTCGGAGTAACAATGCAAAACGATTTAGTATCAATTTCACCATCTTTTCAACTTGGTGCAATTTTCAAACAGAAAATTTGGCGCACATTTTTGTGGTTGAAAGTTGTACCAATTGAAATGTTGATTAAAGAGTTTAGATAATTAATAAAAATAATTAACTAAATTCTTTAACGAACATTAAATCTTTGTACCAAATTAGCTCACAACCCCCTTTAGAAAAGCTATTTGTATTGACATTTCTGATATTAAGAACAATACTTCCCAGTTTACTTTCTCAGCTGTTTTTAAGCTATAATTTTTACTTACGTCAGTTAAATACGATGCAACATAAAAATTATTATATTTGTTCAATTCGATAATTCTAATCGTCGAATTTGATCATTCTAATCAATTATCAAAATGATTAAGCATGATTCTCCCGACCAAAATGCTGTAATAATAGAAAGAAGCAATCAACAAATTTTAAAAAATTATTATTATTTTTTAAATTTCTTATTTAAAGTAAATTATTACTTAAAATTTACAGTTTGTGAATTAAGTATCAAAATAATGTTCCCATTTTTTTCCCTGGGGATATAGGACACTATGATATAAGTGAAAAATAATACAGGAAGAAAATTTAGTTATTAATGTTTAGATTTGGGTAAGAAGTATTAAATTATTCTGTAAATTATTTTGAAATATGTCTAAAAATCTATATAGTAATGCTCTGACAAGATTCAAATTAACCCGGTAAATTACTCACAAACGTCAAATGCTATACGTTAAACAGAAAGTACTATAAATAAAATTTCAAAATCTTTTTCTTTTTTTTTTTTTGCCTTGGTAATAATAAATAAAAATATAAAAAATTGGTGAATATTTCATTCAAATCTTTTCACGAAATTTTGAAATACTTTTCTAAAAGTTGGACAGAATATAAGAATGCTGCCCTCTATTGGTCATAAATCAAAATAAATTTAAATCACGAAAAAATTCCATTTTACATTCCCTTTTACCCGGGAAACGTTTAATTGCTAACGATATTATTTTAAATAAAGATTTTTGAATTTTCTTAAAATATGTAATTAATGAGAGAAGGCGTGAAAAAATATTTTAATGTATTTATACTTGAAGGTGTAAGAAAATTTTATTATAAAAAAAATTTGAAAACCAAAGCATATTATGCTAATTTATTTATTAAAGTAAGAAAATAAAAGGGAGTAATTGGAAACAATTAAAAACAAACAAAAATTGTTTATTTAATAATTTTGAAAATTTTATTTCTGGTATCATTTTTATGTTGATAATAATTAACATTCCTTTTTATTATGCTAAATAATTAGGACTGAAATGAAAAAAAAATTATAGTTGTTATATTTTTGTCATCAAACTTTAATAATATTTAACAATTTCTATTTAAAATTTATATTTCATACTTCACAATATAACTCATACATAAATACTAAACTTCATATTTATTCATATTCATTATTTAAATCCATTTCTGCTAAGTGATTAATATTCTACAATTTTACATCTCAAGAAAATAACTGATAGCTACATAATAATAATTATAAGATAATTTTAATCGCACATCTTGAATAATAAGCTAGAATTTTTATATTTTTTGTGCATTAGAGCTACAAAATAAGAAATATAGCAATAATAAACAGTTTTCGAATAATACAATTTTATTTGTATTGAAAAATGCGAAGAGATGGCGCCACAACAGTAATATAATTTGTTTTTTAAATTTTAAATAGCTGTAGAATTATATACAATATTTTCATTTCAAATTATCTGATCTGAATAGATATTGCGTGTGTGGTGTGATGGTTTAAAAAATAAAAGTTTCTATGCATATTTTAAATTTGTCTGAGATGAACATGACTTTGTGTGATGTATAATAGAAGGTTTTTAATTTGGAGAGTAAAAGGATTTGCGAAATATCTTTACAAAAAAAATAATAATTACAAAAATTAAATAAATAAATAAAAATAAACATATAAAAATAAAAATAAATACATAACTGCAGTAGCAATGGACTTCGAGGCATGAATGAGAGTCCTTAACACAACAGTAACACTATAATAATTTGAATTTGATTTAGAAGCATATAGATAATTACAACTAATGCCGTAAATCATGTTGCAGTTATTGGAGATCATGATGTGTTTTTACGAATTGTCATACAAAGCATAAGGTTCTCGTTTTATTTTAAGATAAATTCTTTGAAGAATAAAATTAAAATTTTAAAGTGGCAAGCAAGCTCACTATATTGATTTCAAAAAATTTAGTTACAACGAACAATTCATGCAATGTAATCGTTTAACCAGTTGAATAAATGATAAAAAAATGAAATTCCATTATATTAAAAATATTTCTTTTTACAAATGTTAGACATTTGGTCACTAAGCCATATTGCTTTTCAATACTTAAGAACCACAAAATTATAAGATAATATAAGCATTTATTCGTCAATGCGCTTCTATTTGAAATTAATAGTTTCGTTATTATTGAATAAAATATTTTTAATAATTAAAATTGTTCACAAGAAATGAATAGATTTTTTGTATGAAAACAGTTATTCAAGTTTCGTCAATTAGAAATGAAAAACCCATCACCATCCCTTAAAAAAGTCTTCATTCATAACAAAAATCTTTTTTGAAAGCTTTCTCTTACTAGTAGATTATGCTTAGGCTATTGCAACATTTTTAGATGCCTGGTTTTCATGACAAGAATCTTTAAAACAGCCAACTTGTCGCATTTTGAGCTACGATCAAATGATGTGAGTGACTTCTGAGCTGACATCCACCTCTCCAAATCTTCAAGCCACATCAGTGAAAGAATGAGATCCTATGAACGATTAATGTACATTTGCTATCTGACTACAATGGTTTTCACATGGGTCAGTTCACACAGCGTATATTGAAAACTCCCCACCATCGTTAAGAAATCCTCTTTCATTCAAATATCAAACCCACTAACTTCCGGATATGACATAACTATGAGAAGAGTCAATGTTCTGTACCCTAAAGTTACCGCATTGGTATCTCTCAATCATCATTATGTGTATTTATTTAATTTTGAGAAAAGAAAAAAAGTAAAAAGAGTGGCAAATGCAACCTTACAAGAGAAGGACTTAACTTCCAGACTAGTGAGACAAACGTTTTTCCTCACCAATTTACTATGGTTTTTCTCCAAAAGTGAATCTGTTTATTAATCTTGCAAGTCACCTTTCTGCTAATTTGCTCCAAATTTATTCCACACACACTCAAAAAAAGCACTGTAATTTTACAGCATATTCGTAAAACTTTTACAGTTCTTTTTACTGTAATTTTTACAGCACTTTTCACTGTAATTTTACAGCCCTTTTCATTGTAATTTTTACAGCACGTTTAACTGTAATTTTACAGCACTTTTTACTGTAATTTTTACAGCACTTTTTATTGTTATTTTTATAGCACTTTTTATTGTTATTTTTATACACTTGTTATTGTTATTTTTACAGCACTTTTTATTGTTATTTTTACAGTACTTTTTATTGTTATTATTACAGCACATTTTACTATGCATTTTGCTGCATATATTCTACAAAACCTATAGCAAAAGCTATTTGCTGCTATCATCATGTTTTGTAAAGATAACAGTAGAATATAAATCAATTTTGAAAACACAATAGCTAATTTCCTAATTATGGGCCAACTATTATTTTGCAATTTTTTTATATAATTTACAAAGTACAAAAACATAACTAATGTTATATTGCAGAAGATGTCATTTTTCAGGACATTTTGTGATCAATAGTTTAACTTTCAATACCTAACGAGATAGTTTAACTTTCTTACCTCACAATCGTAACTTTAACAGAGGGTTGAATTTTTTATTACATATTTTTTTTAAAAAATTAAGAAATAACAGTTATATTGAATAAGATACAAAACTTAGCATAAAATTGATTTTTGATATATCTTTGGTTCTACAGATTTAGGATAAAAATAAACCTTACAAAACATTCCATTTTACTAAAAATACCAAAGGGAAATTAGTTAATGATATAGTATATTTTAATTATACTGTAAAGACAGTAAAAGTTTTCTTTTTGATATTGTTTAAAGTAATTGATTTTTTCTATTATAATATAAGCAAATAAAGATTCTGAGAAAAAAAGCAAATTAGTTGACAATACACAAATAATTGTACAGAATTTTTTTAATTTACATTTTAATAATTATAGCCATTTAAAGTTGTATAAATTATTTAAAAGTGACAAAAACACGTGCTTGGATTCCATCCTTGACGTATTTTTTAGATTTCGTTCCCCGCGAGGGAAGTTGAACAAGCATCTGAAAAAAAATAGACACATGAATAACTAATTTGAAATTTCAAGAGCTGAATATTTCAGAGGAAAAGTTGTTCAATAGTTCAATAAAATATTTAGAAATTTTTATTGTTTTATATAATTGATTGAATTTCCCTAAAATATACTTCTCTTAATAGTTAACAAGTGGTTGTTACATTTATGCAATCTTAATCATTTTGATGATAAAAGATATTTCAAGGGATTTTAGCAATTTCATGATAAGAATTTTTGGTAATGAAGGTCAAACTTCTGATGATGATAAAATCTTTACTTCAATTAAATCGTTCTAACTGATGTTTTCTATCTCGAAAAACTAATTTGAAATTGATTTAATTAAAATAGAATATAGAATTTGTTTTATAAGTATTCCTTTATGTTATCGAAAATTATATCCTCTGAGAAGCAAATCATAACATTTCCAATTGTGAATTACAAATTTTTAGAAATAAAGTGCGAAATATGAACTTTATGCCCACATTTTAAAGATAACATACAAAAACCGATTTTAAGTTAAAAAAATGTATTTTGTAGAGAATATGGAAACATTTCTTTTACATACATATATACACAATTTAAAAACATTTCCATCGAAAATACACAGAAAAATTAAAATGCTATAATGTGTCAAAGTAACAATAATTTATGAAATAACATTTTATAAAACATTTGCTTAAAACTTAATTCCTTTAATTCGTAAATAGTTACGTCAAAAGTGAAATCTAAGTTGTCTTAGAGTGAGATCTCAAAGTTGTGTTTCCCGCTAAGAAAACTTTAATTTCAATAAAAAATTACATGAAATAGTGCAAAATTAGGAAATATAAAAAAAATTGCTGTTCATTAAGTCTGCATATTTACGGCATTATATACGTACCTAGAGATAAATAAAGGAGAATACAATTGAAGTTGTATCAAAAAAGATATATTTAACTAAAACAATTTATTTAGATTTTCTTAGAATTTTATATATTCATATGATTTATTTTAAATAGAATGTTAGCAGAGTAAAACAGTATTTGATGAGGTCAATAAATGTAACAACAAATTTTTGCTTTTGAGTTAAAACACTTCAAACCTTATGAAATATATAAATAATACATACCACAAATTAATACACATGGTGTGCAAGGTAAGTCTATAATATATGTCCTGCATCCTGAGAAGATGCGGAAATCTAAAACCATATAAACAAATTCCTGATTAATTTATTTATGATTAACTTTTATATTCATTTCTAAATTTCTTATTTATAATTTACTGAGCAGTAATTCTTTTTAAAATAAAATTTTGAATACTTTACTGCAGTACTTCTAAATATTTTTTCAAGTCTTCTCCAAAATCTGCAGATAGAAGAATAATACACGCTCCAATATCCTCCTTTCCATCCAATTCCTCAATGGTTGAAAATCGTATTTTACAACCTCCAGGAGGAGAAGTTTTTAAGAAATTAACAATTCTTTTAATTTTGTTAGCTGATGCCAACTTAAGTCTTTCATTTAAATCTACATCAGTTAAACACTTAAAATGGTCCAAAATGCTTTGCTTTAAAAATAAGCAATCTTTCTTTTAATGTGGAAATATCACTAGGTGTGTTAGTATCTTTTCTTTGAAATGGAGAAGTCTCATATTAATTTTACAGCCTCTTCAATCATAACATCAAAAAACACACTGCATTTTGGCTTCTTGTCGGACATCACAATGAAGGATAAATAGAAAACTTTTAAAAATACACGTGCTTACAAAAACTCTCTCACTCTCCCAATACCTATTCCATCTTTCAAATATGGCTGAAGTTGATAAGAAGAGGCTTTACTCTGAATAGTCTTACTACTAAAAGTTATTTGTGATTATTCTATTTTTAAAACTTCCTTTACAAATCAAACGCTTTCTTCATAAATTCTTATTTTCTCTAAGCGTAGGGATATTTAAACTTTTTTAAAAAAGTGTGACTATATTGGAAGGTAGTATTTAATGTGCACAGTAGTATTAGAAAAATCTTGAGCACAATATGTTTTAAATGTGTTAAGCGAGAACAAATTACAAAGTTTTCTCTCATGTTTTTGTTTCTTAATTATAATTTTATATTAGCTTTTCTTTTTATGAATTTCAGATTTCTTCACTAACACGTAAATAAATCATAAATAGCATTACAAATTTTGCAATTTTTAATAAAATAAAGTTAAATTTGCAGTAATATAAATTTTTACAAAAAAAAAAATGTGTTGCCAGAAATTTTGTTTTATAAACATCAAACTACCAACAAGATTTCCCAAACAGGTTTTTAATTAATGTTCTAATTAATAATATAAATTTAAAAAATTAATCATGGTTATAAAATAATAAACTTTACATTTTCTAAATAAATGTGTGTGTGTGACCTTAATTCGAATAGTACTTCCTAATATGAATTTAAAAAAAGAATATTTCTTATATATTCGTTATAATGATTTTAAAAAATAAATATTTTATAAAAACATTACATTTTTCATTGAAATGCATTTTTATATTTCAGGCAAATTCTAAACACAAGACCATTTATTCTAATAAATATCATTATTTTGTAATATTATTTTATTGAAAGAATTTACAAACATTTATGCCTAAAAAAATTATTATTTTAATGCATGTTACAAAATGGAATTGAATTAATGATCAAAATTAGAATGCAATTTAACGATCTGTATTAAAAAAGAAACATTTTTTAATAAAATTCTAATTAAAAAAATTATGTTATATTTAGTTAATATACAATAAATTATATCATTTTACAATGAAAGAAAAATCAGGAATTTTCAACAACGAAATAATATAGAAATTCCGTTAATATATTTAATATATATCTAAAAGAATATAACAATAGATGATTATTCAATTTTAATTTCGAAGGAAATATAGCTAAGCAATTTTATAACAATGGAAGCACTTAAATACAATTCTAATTTCGTCAAAAATTTGATAATTAAAATACTAATCAATTATGTTACCAAACTACTATAAAATATTTTAAATATTAATAAAAAGTAAGTAAAAAAATATTGACACTGAATTAATACAAGTGAAAATGATCGTTTTTAAATTCAGTTTAGAATAAAAAATTCTAGAAATGTTTAAAATTCTAGAATGTTAGAAATGTTGTCAAATTTATAAGAATTTATATATATCAAGGTTAGCTAACAACTTGCATAATAAACAATATGAAAAGTATACGTTACCTTATATTTGGTGGTTAAATTTCAATAGAAATTCAACTAAAGGAAAAATTACTCTCAAAATATCACCAACTTCACCAAACGAAAACAAGGGCAAATAAATGGCGAAATTAATTTGATTCATTTGTCACAGGAACAAACGAAAATTTTATCCCGCTGATTCAATGCGCATGCCCAATAGCAAACGATTTTCTGCGGCTGAATTTTACAGTAAAATTTACTGTAATTATTAGTGTTCCTATGACTGCTATTTAAATAACAGTGATTTTTACTGTATTTCTTCCGTTTTTTTACAGTGCGGACAAAAGCTTATGTTTAATTTTATATTTATTAAAGAAGGCAATTATTTCTAGTCATAACATCTAAATGTATTTCGAGCTAGTTATAATTCTTCTTCTTAATTGGAATTGACGGCCAAAGCATCTCCGCAAAATGCATTTTATTCCAAGTTCCAAATTCAAAAAGTTCCATCTCCAGTCTTTGGCAACTGCTCCAAGATGATGGTCATGTGAGTAGACGTTGCAGCACAGGTTGCCCTCGAGTAACGACGCCGAATGAGGACCGGTTTTCAGCAGTTACTGACAAAAGAAACAGACGGAGCACAGCATCAGATGTCTCGTCAGCTCTCTTCAGCTACCGGTACGACAGTTTCAAGGCAGACCGTGTACAATCACTCAGGGCACATTGATCTATATGCTCGTAGGCCTGTCAGATGTGTTCCACTTACCGCAACTCACTGTCGCCTGCGGTTAGCCTGAAGTAGAGAGCATGTGGATACCGCAACAGTGGTCTTGTGTGATATTTTCCGACGAGAGTGAAGGTTTAGCTTTCAGTCTGATTTCGGACTTTCATATGGAGAGGGCCAAGTACGCGTTACCACCAAGAAAACACCACTGAACGATAACGTTACGGTGGTGCAAGATTTCTCATTTTGGGAGGAATTATTTTGGATTCCAGAACTAACCTGCTGTTTAGAATGTAACCATGATAGGCCACATCTATCGGGATGTCATTCTGGAATAGCATGTACATTTGTTTGGGGGCGCCATGAGTGCAGAATTTCTGTTTATGGATGCCAACGCCCGTCCTTACCGTGCAAACGTTGTAGACGAATGCCTTCAATCAGAGAGTATCACCCATTTGGCCGACCTACTCACCGGACTTGAATCCAATAGAGCATATGTAGGACATGCTTGGCTGACGAATTGCAACTCGTCAACCCCCTCCCACGTGTCTACCGGAACTTCGTAGAGCATTCCTTGATGAGTGGTGTAATATTCCCCAAGATCAGATCGATAATTTGATACTCAGCATGCCTAGGCGTTGTATGGCCTGCACTGCATCGTACGGGGGGCATACTATGTATTTTAATCATCATACCAACCATATTATATTGGTTTTTGTAAATTGGTTCTTTTTTGAAATTTTCCCCAGGGAGTGAAAATCGCAATTTTTATTAATGTTGTCAAACATATATAATCTTATTTCGCTCTTCACCTTTAGTTTAATAAATAGACTTTACAAATAAGTAACATTTGTTTTACTTCTGTCTCTTTCTTTGCATGAAACTGCATTATCCTTAATTTAAGGACACGAGTGTATATTCCACATTCGGTTAGGGATTAGCGAAATTTTCTCGTTGACCACCACTTTGTTGACAGCTGATCTTTAAGAGTAATGATCACAAAGCATAAAGTCACCATATTTAAAAAAATTAAATAAATAAAAAAATTAAGTTTTAAAAAAATAATGGATTTTTTTAAATGCATTTGATTTTCAAGACAGTTTTTTCTTTGTTGAGAAATTGTTTTATATTCAAACAACGTATAAAACGCTTAGATTGGTGCTAATTACTTTGAGTATTTTTTGAATCTGAGAAAAATTATTAAATCCTAGAATGAACAATCTCTCTGATGGTGTAAGAGAATATCTTCAGGGGATAAATCCTGCTAATATTCTCTGAAAAAGATTCAAGATATTCATGCTAATAATAATGTTTTTGAATTTAAACAAGATTCAAACAAAAACAGTTAATTGGTTAGGAAATAGTTGTTGAACCATATAAAAGCATATTATTCTTGATCATTTGGAATTTTCCCCATTTAATATAAAGTTCTGAAGGGCATATATTATTTCCATACTTAAACACGAAGTATGTTGTCTGTTAACGCCTTTTTTGTTGCAAAAATTATTTCTCTCTCTCGATTGGATCATACATAAATACCTAACTTTTTTTCTTGAAGTGCCCCATTCTGCTATTATTTTATTATTTATCAGGCCAAGAATTTATGAACCAATTATATCCACTTAGAAATTTTAACTGCAATGATTTCATTTGGGTCGAAAATAGTTACAAAAGATTTTTATTTACCAAAATATATTTAAATTTAATTCGAGGTCAAATTTGAAAACATAAAGTTTTGATTTATGTGAACACAGATTATAAGGCTGGAAAGTCTTATCTTAATCATTGACATTTTATTGAATAGTATATTAGTTCAAGTTTATGTGTGTTCTGTATAAAGAAAATAAAAATACTATATCTGGAAATGATTTTATAAATTGCCTTCGCTTACAAATCACATTTGGTCTATTCAATTTTCGGCCCTAGAACAAGAAAGACCTTAGACAATAAAAATTATTTATTTAGTAAATGATAATTTGATACAGATCCAATTCAATTCACTAAGAAGTATTATAAATTTGGTCAATTGGGGACATTGAATCTTTTATTCGATTTATATAGATAACATTTTTTTAAATTTAATGGCGGATGAGAGATGTGTCACATACTATTTTATTCAACCATTAAACTACATTAATGTTCATGTAAGAAATAACTTTTATTTAATGTTTTATTCAGAAAGCAGAATTCACATTCTAAAAAGTACATTTTTATTCAACAGTAGTATTGTCGTAAGCTTATTTTAAACCAAGAAATATAAAACTGAATTAAATGATTAATTTTACACAGGTTTAAAATTAAATCATGAAATTTTTTTAATAATCACGCTAAAATGATATTGCATAAAAACGTTATGATTGATTGTTTATATTGTTTTCATTTTGTTAGAGACATTTTATTTTGAAAATAAATAATTCGATATTTTAGGTTTTATTACTAAATTATTATTAGTATATTTCCAATTATATTTTCTTAGCAAGTTATTTTTTAATTTTATTTAAAAAATAGTATTTTAAACTAAACTTGATTGGAAGATAAGTTTCATATATGTATGTGAGTTTTAATTAATTGTAACTATATACAGTTTATATCAATAGAGAAGGAAGACAGGCGCGCACACACGCACACACACGCACGTACGCACACGCACACACACGCACGTACGCACACGCACACACACGCACGTACGCACACGCACACACACGCACGTACGCACGCACGCACGCACGCACACACGCACGCACGCACGCACACACACACGCACGCACGCACACACACACGCACGCACGCACACACGCACGTACGCACACGCACACACACACATATATAAAAACTAAAATCTGTGGCACGACAACCCCATGTGGGCTAGGGCCTACAGTGCCCCATCTCTTCTCGAGACCGAGGAGCCCTATTGTGCGAAGCATGTCCCGATTAGGTGGTCATCCTAACGCGAAACCCCCAGTGTTTAGTGCACAAGTATGCTTGGTACTCAATTTATCGACGCACTGAAGGAATGAAAGGCTGATATATATATATATATACAGTGGAACTTCTTTAATTCGAATTCGTGGATAATTCGAAGTTTTCTCTCGGTCCCTTGAAACTTATTATTAAACTAATGTTAAAATATTGTGGATAATTCGAAGTCCAACTTCCTTAATTCGAAGTTTTACTCCAGAAGAAATACACTGTCAATGCAGTAACTTTTTCAGGTTTTCCGTATTTTCCTAGAGGGAGGGGAGACGCACTACAGGCTAAGAGTACAGGATTAAGGGGGAGGAAGATTGTTGAGGGCGGGAGGAAAGAATGGGAGAAAATTAGTGTGACTGGACTTCACTGTTAACCCCTCTTTTGTACGACAGGCGTTTAACGTTGCATGCACCTGTTTTCCAAGAAACCTATAGTGATCACATGTTTTTTCTTTCGTGTGTGGCAACTTTTAGTCTTCATTTCACTTGAAACTTCAGAACAGCAAGCATGTCTTTGAGTAAACCACGCGTTCCCTACAAGACCTTAACTTTGGAACAAAAAATTTCCGTTATCCGTGAAGTTGAAAAAGGTTTATGAAAGAAATGCGACATTGCAAAAGAATACGGAATAGCGGCAAATACTCTTTCAACTTTTTTGAAAAATAAGGAAAAAATCCTAAGGAGTTGTTCTAGTGTAAACGGAAAAAGGAAAAGAGCAAGAGATGCGGACAATCCAGATCTCGATGAATGTGTATTAAAATGGTTTAAACAATCGAGAGACAGAAACATCCTTCTGAGTGGAACTCTTCTACGCGCTAAGGCAGAAGAATTTTCTTCCATCATGGGAAACAACAACTTCAAAGCTAGTTCAGGTTGGCTGGATGGATTCAAGGAAAGAAATGGAATTTCATTCAAAACTGTGTGTGGTGAAAGTGCAAGTGTAGACGAGAAGTCAGGTAATGAATGGGCCGACAGAATTTTGCAAATCATAAAAGATACACCGGTAAGTGACATTTTCAATGTCGATGAAACTGGACTATTCTTTAAGTGTACGCCAGACAAAACTCTAGCATTTAAGGGAGACAAATGCAGTGGTGGCAAAAACAGCAAAGAACGTGTAACATTACTAGTGGGATCCAATATGAATGGGACTGAAAAGCTTCCTTTACTTATGATTGGAAAATCTGCCAATCCAAGATGTTTCAAGAATGTGAAAACAAAGCCAGTGGAATACAGGGCAAACACAAAAGCTTGGATGACTGCAGACCTTTTCAAGGATTGGCTGTTAGAGCTCGACCACACGTATCAAAAGAAAAAAGAAAAATTCTCCTGTTCATTGATAACTGCACGGCACATAAGTCGATCCCTGCAATGGAAAATGTAAAGGTTATTTTTTTCCACCAAACATGACCTCAATAGTGCAACCAATGGATCAGGGCATTATCAAAAACTTCAAACATTTCTATCGATGCCTTGTCGTACGACATCTTCTAACTGATTCTTCCAAAAAGTCCAACATTTCTGTCCTCGATGAAGCAAGAATGTGCTTGAATGCATGGTTGAAAGTCAGCGAAGAAACAATTGCGAATTGTTTCAGAAAAGCAGGGTTTATTAAGGAAAACACGAGCCCCGGCGAGATTTTTGAAGATCTACCTCAACCAGATGCATGGGAAAACGAAATGCCTTTTCATGATTACGTTAACATTGATGAAAGTGTAGAAATATGTGGAGAACTATCCGACAAAGAAATTCTATCCGAAGTTCTAAACAACAAAAGCGATGCAACAGAGGACGATAATGACCCCGAAGAAGCTAATGATGTTGAAGAAAGGCCGATTCCAACTTCATGTGATGCAGTTTTTCATTTAGCGGAATATCGTCGCTATGCAGAAGGACAATGTAACGTAAGTCAAGCTATCTTTCAATCCATAAATATTCTTGAAGACTTTGTTAAAAAAATCAGTTGAGCGCTTTAAAACAATCTAAAATATCGCAATATTTTCCAAAATTGTAATTCAGAGTGCATTTGTATTTTATTGTAATAAACATCGTTTCAACCTGATGGTTGTATTAGTTAAATGCATACCAATTTTACTCTTTTAATACTAGTATTTAATTGCATATAGTCACATGCAGTAAATAAAAAAAATCGAAATTTCGAAAACTTGGATAATTCGAAGTTTTGCAGTGGTCCCTTGAGCTTCGAATTATCCAAGTTCCACTGTATATAT